>CM060947.1:51325874-51418374 GCA_030765055.1 Mantis religiosa | reverse complement strand
TAATGCTTAAAACCTAACAAATACGAGTTAACACCTTCGGTATGTTCCAAAGGAGAACGGCATGACCATTGGTGTTAAAGGAGGGGTATAAATGGAACAAAATGGCTCTTAAGCGACTTGACTGCCGCTTATAGGATACGATGTTGCTCTAGTTCTACTGTATCAGGAAGAAATATGCAAAAAAGCGATTCCCGAAAATTATTCATTCGACTAAAATGAAGTGGATAAAAGAATAACCGTTTGTCAGAAGATTCAGTAAAAGGTTGATCAGGAAAAAAACTCATGTGTGAATTTATTAGATTTTGTTGCCCAGAAATGATTTCAAAATAAGCAAAAAGTACTTACTTAGGTAGGATATATGGAAACAACATTGAAATAGGCTGCCCCTATGGTCTAGTGGTTACAAAGATGGCTTCTAAATCTAGCGGTTGCGAGTTCTATTCTCGCTAGAGGATGAGAATTTAGCTTTAGTCAGGTTTATTCCCCAAACTCCTTAGGGTCTAGAAATATGAATAAGAGTAAATATATTGTAAATTAATTATTCTTTCAGTCTAACCGTGTGTAGGACACACTATGAAAGGGTAGAGCCAGACTGAAAAGTCAATGCCATAGCCGGGATTTGATGTAGGACGCACTATGAAAGGATAGAGCCAAACTGAAAAATTCAATTCCATAGCCGGGATATGCTGTAGGACGCACTATGAAAGGGTAGAGCCAGACTGAAAAATTCAATGCCATAGCCGGGATTTGATGTAGGACGTAATATGAACGGGTAGAGCCAGACTGAAAAATTCAATGTCATAGCCGGGATTTGATGTAGGACGTAATATGAAAGGGTAGAGCCAGACTGAAAAATTCAATGTCATAGCCGGGATTTGATGTAGGACGTAATATGAAAGGGTAGAGCCAGACTGAAAAATTCAATGTCATAGCCGGGATTTGATGTAGGACGTAATATGAAAGGGTAGAGCCAGACTGAAAAATTCAATGTCATAGCCGGGATTTGATGTAGGACGTAATATGAAAGGGTAGAGCCAGACTGAAAAATACAATGCCATAGCCGGGAACTGACACGAGTCATTTGGAGAATTTAATGTCATGTTGGCACGTTGGCCATAGTAGCTCAAATGGTTAGAGCGGCTGGACGGAAACCAGAAGATCCGTGGTTGAAATCTCGGCTATGGCATTGAATTTTTCAGTCTGGATCTTCCCTTTCATAGTAAATATGTTGTATGAGTGTTTGTATATAGAAGATTTGACGTAAACAAACCCGAAGATACACAAATAGTAAACAAGTGAAATCCACTGCCAACGAAGGATTGTCCCAAAGGAAAGGTCGCCTTTATTACTTTTCTTTTTAATTACGTCCTCTGGCGTTAAGTTATATTGCACGATGAATGAAACGGCTTAAGTGATGCTCAAATGAACCCAGGATGCATAGAGCTTAGAGTTACCTGAAATTCGTCATTGAGTATAAGGGAAAACAACGGGAAAAGCCTTATCCAGATAACTGACCGTGACCAAGCTTCGAACTCGGTACCACTTGAACATGAAGAAGACACTATAACGGGAATTTGTTGGACTATTCGTAGTTAATTATGATTTCTCTCTTGGATCCTCCTGTACAAGGCATCCTCGCCAACATCAGTTCCAAAATTATGTTCGTACGTTCACTTTCATGATTATTTTGAAGTATCAATCGAATTCTAAATAAGTCATGAGACATACATGTTTCAAGGCGTGGTTCGGAATAAAGAAGTCAAATTCTATAATTGGTTATATTTATACGAATTCAAACTACAACTTAAAACAGTTTTGTTCTTGCAGCGGTATACATCACATTCGTCGTTACAGCAAAAATCTCTTTCTCTTTATAACTTATCGTAATGTAACAAAACTGAAGAACTGTCTCTTAAAGATTATTATTATTGACTTATCGTAACTAAACAAGACTGAAGAACATATCACTCTCCTAAAGATTATTGACTTCTCGTCTCTATCGTTACTTCTACTTAATTTTTTGATTGGCCGATCAAATGGCACGTCACCACATTACGTCATATTACGTCATATAATTATTATTTCGGCCAATCACACAATTACATACATTTTTACATATTTAAATTCATAATTCCTCCGAACATAACCCAAAAATACTGTTACAATACTCTACCATCTACACCACTTAGATGTTGAAGCTAATATAAATATGAAGTCCCAACAAAATACAATTGTTTGCCAATAAACAAAACCGATATATGTCGCAGCTTAGGATAGTGTAAGTTTACAACGCTTGCAAACATTGCGTTCCACATCAAAATCAATTAATAAATACTTCGGCCCTATTGAAGCTATCGTAGACAATAACGACGAATTACATACACATGGTCAGAGATGAAAATAATTAAAATACAATATCTGCAAATATGCTAATTAAAACTATTAGAAGAATTATTGCACTGCTGTGTCAGTAACTGAATTATGGGACATTAGCTAGTATGAACTAATTCCGTACACATTATATTTTATTCAGATATCATTTTCAGAAAATAATTAAATTTTAATTGATGTAATTAGTAACATATTTGTTTTGCGTAGAAGCAGACAGCGTTTAAAATTTTGATATGCATACTTGCATGCCTTCCTCCAGTTATTACCCTTTATTTTATACAGACTTTTTACTAATATGTTTGAGAAGAAATTATAAATATGTGAGTAATTACAGTATATAATGCCTATATGTCAAAATCAGTGCATAATGAAGGAATCACATGTTACAATTTTGTCACGAAATAACCAGGCTTAACATGGTTAAATTCTGTGTTGGGAAGGAACGATTAGTTGTAAGGCAGACTGCTATTATAAATCAAGTAACGTTCCATTAAAATTGGTAAGTTACGCATTACCTCAAAGCTTTACTTCGTGGAATTCAATATGAATAGGAGTCAGAATTGGAGAAATTAACTTATAGCTACACATTCAGAAACAATTTAGCAAGACAAGAAATTCAGAGATACAGCATATGTTGACAAATAAACGAGGCTCTCGGATGTCAGAGACTCTAGTGGTTTACCGGGGAAACATACGAGCTAAATCGAGATTTTAATGAAGGGACGGCACGTTGTCCATGGTAGCTTATGGGTTAAGAGCGACTGTACGGAAACCAGGAGTTCCGTGCTTCAAATCCTGGCCATGCCATTGAATTTTTCATGTTGACTCTATCAGAAACCTTAGCTTATATACGGGTAGTGTGAAGAAGTGATTAATTTCCATCAATTAATTTAAACAATAAGAGTTAAATGATAAAGCCTGGAACTTACGATAGTAAGTCGGCACAAACGGTGTATCCCGAATGCGAGATCCCCTAGTGGTTTACCGGGGAGATATACGAGTCAAATTGAGAATTTAATGTCGGACGGCACGTTGGCCATGGTATGTCAATGGGTTAGAGCGACTGGACGGAAACCAGGAGATACGTGGTTCAAATCCCAGAAACCTTAGCCTATATACGGTTGGTGTGAAGAAATGATTAATTTCCATCAATTAACTAAAATAAAGGAACGTGTAGTTCTAACATTCTGTCTTTCATGCATGAGTCATGCAGAAGATTTTACTGTAGTTGGTTACCGGCAGTACGTAACACCTAAAGACCTCAATTAGCACACATACTTGACGGTCGCCACAGAGTAAATTCCCACTTAACATTTTAGCGGCTAGCAGTAATTATTTTAAAGCATAAAGTTATTTTTACGCAAGAAGTTGCTGAATTTAATACTTTTAGAGATCTGCGTGTGAAAATTCAGAAGCAATATAATTTTTCAGCCTCAAAAACCCAACAATTCGTCTTAAATTACTCATTCAAAGATATCACCCAACTTAACTGCTCTACTCTATTCTCACAGTCAGTTAAGCATACCCTGAGCAAAACACTCCTAGGTTATTTCTGCGAAGCTTCGTTATAACCTCAACAGCGATAGAGGGAAAAGAATAACAATCAAATTATTAAAAGCTATCGAATAAAACGTGATTTTCTAATTGATTAATTTTACCAGATGCAATGATCAACATTTGAATAGCGACAGCACTTCAAGAAATGATAAGAGCGTTGAAAAAATTACACTGGGCAACTAAAAATAATTGTTGAAAGTTTCGAACACTTCTTGAGGCAATTCCTGTTAATTTTTGGTTGAGAAAAACAAATATGACAATAAAAAAGTTTTATTAGCTCTAGTTTCTATGATATACACAAGGTGGAAGTATTACATATTAATGGATTGAGAGAAAAGGATACATATTAATGACATACATGCTAACAACAATAAAAGTGAATTTGATTTTTTAAACTGGTAGTTACATGCTAAGAGTTCTAAATTGCTGGAAAAATACTTCGCAGTAAGTCGTGTCTGAAGAGAATCATGTGGTGGCCTATTGACTTCGTCGTCTTTTAGCTTGCCTCTTGTGATGGAGTTCCGCAGAATCCCTATACAAAGACCAACAGTAATCCGCAAGCATTACTTCATTCCAACGATCCTGATATCTTTGTTCCATAACAGAAATGTCCTGATGGAATCTCTCCCCATGTTCATCACTAACAGCTCCACTACTAGGAGGGAAAAAGTCTAGGTTGGAGTGGAGAAAATGGATCTTAAGGGACATGTTGCATCCATGGCTACAGTATTTTTGCAGGAGCACTGTCACCAAATGCTTGTAGTTATCATCTCTTTTTTTGCCTAAAAATCCATGAACAACACCCTTGAAGGCTTCCCAAGCTTCCTTTTCTTTCCCCTCCAAAATGGTCAAATGCAGGATCATTTACAAGTTCTGTTACTTATGGTCCGACAAAAATGCCCTCTTTAACTTTTGCATCACTTCATTTCCTAAATTTCTCTCTGGTTTTGGTTTGTTATTTGACAGGTCTGCCAACTTCCAAAAAAGGTTCCCCCAAATTTAAAATCTTCGCTCTAAAAATTAAATGTCACTTTAACTTCAAGACAAAAGCTAATCTATCATTTTCATGGTGAGTTTTCAATTCAGAAGATGGAAATACATGTAAATTCACTATTTTTAAGCCTAAAAAATTTTCATTTATTCCGAGAGTCATAAACAAATTTATAATTAAATAAATTACGTTTTCAATAAATCTTGCATATTAAGCGTTTTAATAATGATATAACATCCCTTTGAAGTAAATAAGAATTCACAAGTTTTCCCAGAAAATGCGAGAAATAGCTTTGTCATTCAAATGCCTTAAATATGTTGTATTTTAACATAATTAAAATAATTTTTAAAAACTCAAAATTAACAACAACTTTCGCTATTTCACACATACGTCGTGTTCCTGGTAAAGACAAATCAAATACCAGGATTCGTCAAATATCAACCAATCGCTGATCTCTAAATCAATAATTGCACACCATGCACAATTATCGCTCATAAATTAATACATGTTCCTTTCCTGTGTGGCATAATTCAACTTCAATAATTGCTTATTTTATAATTGTGAATTTAAATAAACAAAGTTTGTTGTTCTCGTACAAAGCAATTAATTTGAGCTTAAATAACTCTAACTTTATTGTAGTTTAAAATAAATTATTTTTTTTTTCTTTTTAAATAGAGGTTATGTTACTTTATTATTTTCTTATATACAATCAGCGCCACCTGAGGGCCGTAAGACCAAAGCTGCTTTCATCAGTGTTAACTTGTGCAGGGCCTGTAAGAACTATTTATCTTGTATCCCATGATTTGTGAGGTTAAGTTTCATTCATGTGCTAACACATGTAATTTACGGCCTATGTGATTTAAGGAGTCAAATAATTTGTTTTGTTGCTTTTAACAATTTTTTGTTCATCAAATAGTCTCTATAAATGCCACTCGTGGTTTTTAACTTCCCTACAGTAGTAATGTAAAGAGAAGTTTTGAATAAGTGTTTGGAAGTTTTGAATAGTAAAAACGAAATTTAGTATTTGGCTGACTACTGCATTCTAGGTCATGCTGTTCAGAGACATTAAACCATCTTCTAAAAGTTTATTTTATTTCTAATAATTTTAAAATCTCTAAATCGTGTGAAGGTTTTATGTCAAATTGTTACGTGAAATATAATGTTTCCACTTTTTATAAATATGTACTGGAAAAAGTAAAAATATGTTCCCTTAGAAACATGTAACTGCATCATTTCACATGTTATTTCAAAATATTTTTTTTTCTTTTCCTTTTTTAGTACCTCACATCAAACATACTGTATGTTTTCAAAAATAGTTTCCATACGAATTTTATCTACATAGAAGCATAGAGCTGCAAGCACGATAGTCAAACGGCTAAAATAAATTGTTTTATATTTGTACTGAACCTTATATTTTAAATGTGCTTCTCTTGCCCTAAGGAGTGATAGAACAAAAAAGATAATGTTTTATATGTGTATAGTTTGAGGTACTGGAAGGTTAACAATAAACATCTCTTAAGAAAAAAAAATTATTTAACATAAATTTTATTTTCTAAAATTCGTTCCTGAAGGGTTGAGGCGAGTGCGTTTTTCTATGTGTAAACTGAAAATGGACTGTAGTGCTACTGCTTGCACATGTAAACAACTGCAAGTTGGTATAGCATGAAAAGCGCCTCATAGCGAGAAGAAACAAAACAGTCGCGTTACGCTACACCTTGATTTTGCGTCTTCATAGACATGAAAGACAATGCTTCAATAGTTCACAGAGTCTTGTTTTCGATGTATGTGCATCTGATGGACGTGCTGTACATCTGACGTCATTTATACTATGTGTCGAGCTAACTTTTGTCGCATACGTGTGTACGTCCCTCCTGCCTTTATTATTTACGCTTTACTTTCTGTCTGCGTCTTACAGTTTCATCATTATGAAAAATTCGCTCTAAAGAACGAATATTGACAAAACTTCTTAAAACAATCACGACCGATATCTTACTACGCATGGTAATACTTCAAATATTTAATAATTTTCATAAGTCATAAGAGGGTACTTGAAGAACTAAAGAATTAACGAAACAAGTTCAGTGTAAAGCATAGCTTTGGGTTGGCATAAAACATTTTGGAAATTTGTCCATTTTGTAATGTCTGGAAAATGCCGAGTTTATATAATACTTATGCTGTTAATACAAAAAGGCATTCGCACACGCACAAGCCACACATGTACACGCATATGCCTGCACACACTCCTCAAAAAGACTGGTGAATCTCAATAGGATTATTTTGTTCAGAGCTCTGATATTGATGTTTTTAATGAATGGTGATACTTCCTCTAACTATTCTATGCATATGGCAGCCAAATTTGAAATAGTCCATACGCATTCTTCACCTGCATAATCCTTCAAAAAGCTTTCACCTACATTTAGATATTCATGTCGTATTCCTAGCCATCGCCCTACCTGACAAAGTTATGCGACAGCTCTTGTATATGTGCCTGAAGGGTTGCCTAACTTGCAGGAATTCTATAATTTCAAACACGCACGTACCAAGGACAGAATGAAGCTGTCTGGAACTGCAAGGTTGTTATAGTTGGCACATTCATAGAATATATAAACTAACTTATAGTTTACTACAGACATTACCTTTTTATTTCAAAACGTGAAGTTTCTCAGTGTGCGACAGCTTTGATATTGTCTACAATATGTCCGATTATAAAGAATAGACTATGGGTAGCTTGAGTAGCAAACTTACGGCATTTTCCTCAGGGTTTGTGAAGATATATAGTCAAAGCATAATATGATATAAACCAATTATAGATATCTCTGCAAAAGTTTAGTTGGATTAACATGAAGTACTCTTTTGATATAAAAGAAAAATCGGTAAAGTAAGTCATTTAAACGTAACACACCAAACGGTATCGCTCTATGAGCCAGAATAAAGCGCCTATGGACTGAGCATGCGCAAATATTACGCTGAAGCAGAGTTTGTCGGTTGTTTCCTCTCCTACCACACAAATTTCACGCCTGCGCATAACCATGTTCTCTTAATGCCTTAATCTAGAAGCAAGCAAGCAGGCAGGCAGATATCCAGATCGCCTTAGGGCCGGACCATTCTGTTTTATAGATGTTCTGCCCATCTTGTGGACGTACAGAGATAACGACAGAGACCTCCTTATCAGCAAGTGGAGGGGGGAGAGGGCTCGCTTTACGTGTCAGGACCCTGGATTTATGTTGGCATGCCTCACAAAACTTTATTTACTGTTGACTGAACGAGGTTCCTTATAGCATTATCACCACCAAGTCATTCAAACTACAACTGCTTCTACTTCTTGGGGAGAAAGTTGCAAAACGGTGGGCTATTTCCGTCTAAATGTTCGTCTTTTGTTCACTCCCAGTCTATGTTTGTAACTTCCTTAACTAAACACTTGAGACCATTTACCAACGAGCGCTCCTGCCAGATTATGCCTTTATAGCTCTACCCAGGCAGTATTAGGCCTGTCAAATTCATGACTCAGTATCTCAAAAGCTGTTTAAACTATGAGACTGAAAATTATGGAGGATGTACATTCTTGTTTTCTACGTTCACTGCTAAACATCACATCGTACGTTTGTTTATTGTGGAACACAGGATTACTTTTAAATACACTATGTTCTTGTTAAAATTAATCAGGAATTTTTGTTTTTAAATCCGAGAGTTGTACTCAAATAGATTTCTCTACTCGTCTGTTTGAAAGACATTCTTACAAGCGATTACTTTTAAATCTACTTTCTGTTAATTTATATCAACATTTTAAAACGTTTTTGCTGAAAATTTCCTGGTAATCTTTTAATATCTGGTAGCAACATGATGGCTTTGACATCCCGTTTTCTTTAATTGATCATGGGAAACAAAGAAAGAAATAACAATATTTGAGAACAGTATATATATTTAAAATTAATGTCATAATAAGGAATACATAGGAAATGTTTAACTTAGAAAGAAATATGTGGCTTAAACTCTGTGCTTTAAGAGTATTACACATTTTATTGGGTGAAAATTTGTCAATATCTTAGTTTTGCCAATTATGTGAGACATCAGTAACTTTTTACGGAAGGATTAACATATACTTTGTGTTTGCGTCACACATATGGTACTTCATTCAAAATCTTTAGACGTTTCTGAGAAAATCACAATATTCTAAAATGTTTCTATACAATTTTTTGGAGGTACCGTGATTTTATTCACAAAATCTTAGTATCGATATTTCAAAAATGGATAAAATAAATAAAAATGAATATTTCAAATATTTCAATGAATGATAAATGAATTCCTGTATTTCCTGGTGCGTAACATAGGGCCCCTAAACCGCATAATCTCGAGGCCCGTAAGCAACGGGTTGAGAATCAGAGCTCAGGACCCTTTGTGTTGCGATATTTAGCCAATTTTCTCTCAGTAGATGATAGTGTGTTAGTATATTTTGCATAAGTATATTCACACATTTCTTATGCCATCGAACTGTGGGAACATACTTCTAAATTAAACTTTAACAGAATTTTTCTCCTACTGAAACATTTATCAAATACCTGGTAAAAATAACACGTACGAGTTCATGCAGGCCGTAGTTTAAAAAAATTAAACATGCTTACTCTTCCCTGCATATTTATTCTGTGAACAATACTTTTTATATATAACAGGTATATAACCTCCATAAATTCTGATGTCCACACATATGAAACAAGGGGAAAGAATAACTATATAGTAAAAGGTCACAGGCTAAAACTTTGTGAACATGAACCCCAATACTTTGGTCCAAAACTACTTAATAAGCTTCCGGAAAGCCTAAAAGTACTATGCCAGCTGCTAAGTGTAAATCTAAACTGACTAAATCCTTGTTAAGCAGAGCCTATTACAGTACAGATGCATCTTTTTATGACAACTTCGATGATTTTGAATAATTATGTTGTATATATATACATATACATATATATATATGTATTTATGTGTGTGTCTGAGAGAGAAAAAAGATTCATGACAATTTTTTGACATTTCTAATCATTTGCTTTTAAGAGAGAGTATGCATTACAAATGACATGGCTTAGTTGAGTTCAAACGCTGTATTAAGTTGCAATAAATATGAATATATATAAGGTTTCCTGATCAGAGAGAATCCGGGATGAGGGATCAGCCCAGAACCGGAAGTGAAAGTATGAGAGAGAGGAGGTGATAGGAAAGATGATGGAAAAATCGTTGGAAAGCTGGCGGGGGAAACCGGAGTACTCGGAGAACACCCGTCCCAGCGCCATGTTGTCCACCGCAAATCTCAATTTGCGGTCGCCTGGGAACGAACCCGGCCCAACTTGGTGAGAACCAAGCGGTCTAACTACTCAGCAACGGCGTGGCCAAATATTTTAAATATCTAATGGAAGTTAAGTTTTTAGTCATGCTGCTCATAGAAACTAGGACCACACATATCACTGGAATCAAACCCGGTAACATTCCGCGGATAGAACCAAAGCTGCCAAACCAGACAGTTGTTTACGTGAACTGACATAAAATATTTAGAAAATTAAACGTTTGTAATAACAATCTCTAAAATAATAGCAAAACGTCCAACACATCTGGGTCGAATGCACTACGTGCCTTAGGTTACTGGTAAATGATTTTGTTGACACCCTGTATGGATGGTAGAGTTTGCATCTTTGAAAACGCTCGTCTTGTGGCTGATTCAGCAAATGTTCTGTCGATGAAAGCCACTCACTGCTCGTCTTCTTTTTATTTTTCCTACTGAAAGTGTGTTTTACGGCCAAGACCGGGCACTACGTGTAAATGCGATTTGAGGATGGACTTGCTAAATCTGGACCAGATCGCTCAAACGGAAGCTGGGTAGGATTTTCTCCCACAGAAGTGTGGATTATACTTGCATCTCGTCTTTTAATCTCTTAAAATAACGCTTTGTTCGGATATCTTAAAGAGGTTTTATCGAGTTGTGAATCTTCAAGTATGCAGCAGAAAATAACACGGATAGACGTCTTGTTCTTGACCGAAATTGTTTAGAAAGGACAGACAGTCCCTATATTTTGACTATAAACAATATCTTGCTTACAACATTCACGCAGCTTTGTCAACTTCAAGAAACTGTTACTACCAGAGGTTTCATGCCAATCAACATAAACATTTACATAAAATATTTAACTACAAGTTATTTTAACCAAAATGGTAATAAGAGTACAGGATGTCCTTTACCGATGATCGAATCTTGTAAGAACTGGTCCCTACTCCATCCTATTTTCAAAACCAGAAGAACAAAAGAACTTATAATATGCTTCACTGGTATATTTTGCTTTAATCGCAAACTATTCCCTAGTAATTTCCTTGCATGTGCAAGAGGGTATGGCTTTTAGCCATAGTCTGTTTTTTTGTAATTATTTACGTCCTCCAACATTAAGTCATATCGGACGGTGAATGAAAAGTCCAGGGTCCATGGAGCTAGAGTTACCCAACATTTGTCTTGAAGGATAAGGTAAAACCGCGGAAAAAACCTTATCTAGGTAACTCACCCTTACCGAGATTCGAACTCGGGACCTCTTAAACGTGAGACAGACATGCTACCACATACGCTAACAAGGCGGGCAGGTCCTTTAAGAGCACAGCTTATGGTTATGTTATGACTTTGAAATTAAATTTTTAAATTTTTCTTGCAAGACAAGAGACAAAAAACTAACAACTAATTTTAGTACAATATTAGAAAATTGAGAAAAGTCATTAGGAATATCTCGAAAATAGCGTAAGAAAGAAAAACTATTCGACATATCTGGTGGGCTTCAATAAGATCTGCATTTTATTTGTAGTAAAATGTATCACTCTTTTACAGTTATTGAAAAAATTCAGAAGAAAAAGGTACATAGGTTAATCCGGGAAACTACAAAATAACATTTCATTTTGTATTGAATATATCTTAAATGATATGATATATTTTATCGTACATATTCCATAATTTTACAATTGACAACTTTTGGCTACATTTATTTGTCTTTACATTGTTGCTACCTTGGCTTACATGACACCCTGGTCTTCTGCTCTACCAGGTAGCTCTTAACCTCTATATCTTCTTGATTACTTAATTAGCGCCATTCTTCCTCCTCATCTCCCTTTCTTATACTCTTTACATTTCTGGCCCATTTTTCTTTTACTTTGTGCATGAACTCACCAATACTTCTTACCTTGTTTTCCTCCCTGCCTGTTAACATTTTTATAGCTACTATCCTCTTCTCTACTTTCTCCCATTTTTCTTCCCAAACCTTTTTTATCCATATTGAAACTTCTTCGCATTCTGTTACACAGTGTTCTATGCTTTTTTTTCCCCACACAATTCACAAATTCCCTTTTCCCTAACCCTTATCTCTCTTAAAAATATTATTCCTGTTCTCATTCTTGCTAACCCTTCTCTCCCTTGCCTATTGCAGTAATCTACATATGCTTCTCGTCCCCAATTTCTTTTTATTTGCTTGTCAAATTGTAATGATTTCAGAATATATCTTCAATATGATATAATTAAATCAAATCGTTATAGTTGTATTTAAAAAGAAAAATTTTTGAAAAATTTTCCATGTAAAGAGTGGGGATTTGAACCTTACTGCTTAAATGCTAATATTTGCTTAACTTAAATATGTGTGGCTGAGGCATTCTGTAACGTAAAGAGGTGGAACAATAATGTATTCTATACATATGGTATAACTGGCACAGTAACTTCTTCAGTTGTCACTTTACTTGGAATACATTGTCACGTAATGAAGTAGTTCAATTCTCAGTGACACTTCCCAAACTCACACTGATGCTTCACTAATTTGATCAAGTTCCAATGTTCACTTTTATTTCACTTTCCTCGGGTTAGTTTAATGAAATACGTCGCACGACTTAGCCTCTGCGCTCCAAGGAGAGGGAAATGAACAGTGTCTGGAATTTTTGCAGGTGGAACATTCACAGCACGTCCCTCAGTGACGATGCCATGCACAATGGCAGTTTCCGTCGCAAATACGTTCATTTATAGAGCCGTTAGAAACCTTCTCAGAATTCCAGAACGTTCTAGATAAATAAACATCCAGAAATTATAGTTACCTAAGTATAGCACTTATTTCGTTTGCTGGATAAGCTTGCGGGTTCTACTTTAGCAATGTAACTGAACAATGTAACACCTCTTGAAAACCTTGGTCCATTCTTTTGTCGCTGGCAGAAAGAATTGTGTGAGTGTTTCAGATTAAATTCATGGCACTTATTATTACACTGTAAGCATCCTCGATCCTCAAGGTAGCATTAGAACGCAGGGGTCACATAGACAGATAAACCAAGAAACGATCAACGGTTATGGCATCATTACAGTATACAACTCCCGGGTTACGTAATCTCGTGGTATGATAATTCAACAGCAATTACAGACGAACTGCCTGCCCCAGGTGGGCCAGTAGCCCCTAATCATCTTATTCCGTGGCACAATGATTTGGTCGAGGAATTAATAACGGACCAGATGCCTCTGATGTACTGCAACACTCTCTCCCATGGGAACACGGTCATCTGTGCCAAAAGACTGGGAGAGAATGCAGCTGATGCAACATTTAGATCTTTATGCTCGCCTAGTAACCGTGTGAACAATCAGCTTTTCTATTACCCAGCATTCATTGTTGCTATGGAAAAACATCTCATGCGTTGCCTTCATATGATTAGCTCTACTTAAACTGGTATAAATTATTACTAAAAACATTTAGTCTCGTATCTACCTTAAAAGTACAAGCGAAATAAGCCTTAAATAGACTGAAAACGTTTAAAAGAGATAGTCGCTATGAAGTATCTGAGACATAGTTAACCAAATACAAAAGGGTGACACATATTTTGTGCTTTAACAAATCTAAATTGTTTTAAATATAATTAATTATGTCTATTTATTACAGTTTACCAACCGAGCGGGATGGTTTAAGCGGTTTCTTCTGTGGCCCACTTTCGGGAGGGCCCCATGGGAATTTTTGGGGCTTTTCCGGGTCACCAGGAGAATTCTAGGTAGGTTAATTGTATGCCCCCTAATTTTCTGTGCCTCATCTCTCATCTGGTGGTGTCTTTAAGGGTGGAAGTGTCGGCGGGTGTCTCGGCGATGTTGTGACTCCTTGGTCTCCTCTCGCCTCATCCTTCCTCCCGGGGATGCCCTACTTGGAGCTTAGGTATAATAAACCACAACTCTCCTCCGTAGTAATCCTAATTCTAATCATACGGTCTACAAGCTATTGGGAATTTATTCAGAATAAAAAGCACTTTACGGGCCATTGATTTTTATTTCGAGCAGGATAGTTCGGTAGGTGGAATATTAATCTAGGTGTCTCAGTCCTCAGTCAGTTAGGCACTGACCTACTGATTCCAATGTAGTATGGAAATCCAGCCCAGATAATAATAATTTTTAAGTGTGCTTACAAATGACAGCCCCATATCAACAGATTTACCGGCATATATAAGAACCCCTCCCGAAAAATTCCGGCTCATCGACGTCACTGATACGGATGATGACAACATAATCAAAAGCAAAATATTTAATGCTGTGGAATTATTTTGAAACTCTTCGTGGCGCATTCTTGGAAGATACCAGATCTAAATACCAGCTTTAATATTTATCGTAGTTACCCTTTAAGTTTTTTTTGTTCACAGGCAGACAAATAAAGCGATGCCCGCCTTGGTAGCGTGTCTGCCTCACGTTCAAGAGGTCCCGAGTTCGAATCTCGGTCAGCGTGAGTTAGCTGGATAAGTTTTTTCCGAGGTTTTTCCCTTGTCCTGAAACGCAAATTTCGGGTAACTCTTAAGCTCAATGGACCTCGGACTCATTTGTGCATCATTTCACCATTTCATTCATCATCCGATATGACTTAGCGTTAGAGGACGTGAATTACAAAAAAAAAAAAAAAAAAAAAAAAAAAAAAAAAAAAACAGATAAAGGAATAGAAACACATTCACAGGCACAGAGGAAACCTTTAAAATTCATTGGATTGTGTAGAGGGTATATATGTAGTCTTAAAACATGTAGGTAATTGCAATGAAATTTCTATATCGAATTTTTGGATAGAAAAGAACAGTTTTCTGGTTTACTTGATTATTTATTAGAGAAAATATATCACATCCATAACAATTATTTTTCCACAATAGAAGAATGTTGTTTTAATAATTAAAGTTTAATTGCAGTAACAGAATACTTAAGCATTTTTTAGTCTGGGCTCTTTTTACGGTATCTGTTGCTTACCTAAAGTAGACAGATTTTCACCAAAATTCTCAATAACAAGATATCATCAAAAACAAGAATTTGATCCTTATCTACAAAATATTCATTCTTAGCAATAAGTCAATGTGTGCTTATAGTCTGGTATGTAAAGCATAATATAAAAACAAACCACTGTTACCAAACTTGGTATTTAAGTTTGGATCTTCAAAAAATGCAACCTTCAAGAAGTTAATCATCTGCAAGCTATGTATCCTGTTGTTCAAACATTTTGGGTTTCTTTAGAATAGCCCCAAAATTTTGAGTAAAATACCTCACGAACTTCTTGAATGTTTTGGAAATAGTTACTTCATTCAGAATGTCTTTTGTATAACTGCTATCAGTAAGAGATAAGACTTAAAGACAGAAGAATGTATCTGTAAATAACATCTGAAAGGCCCTAAGTACGTAATTTACTTTAAAACTATTTTACGGTCTTTAATATTTTGGAGATATTGCTTATCATTGGTTTGAACTATATAATACTCGCAATTGTTTCATTTTAATCAAATGAAAAGTCCTTATCAATATTTCACGCGCATGCTCTGCAATTAAAATAGAATATCAAAGCCATTATATGGCCACCAGTTCAAAATATTGGACTAACCTTAAGCATAATCTGTTGCCCTCTTCCCGTTATACCTATAAGGAAATATGAAATATGCAATAAATCCGATGCAAGGTATATAAATGTATATTTATTAACAGAAAGTGGATAAAAGAATAAGCGTGTGTAAAACGTAGGGAAGGTCACACTTTTAAGAAGATATATGTAAAATCAAAGGTTAAATTCCACTGAACAAGAAGATACCAAAATGGAAACGTCATTTTTGTGAAGTTCGGTCCCTTAGTCTATCCTAAATTGTCCTTTTTCACTTGCTAATAATGGATACATAGAACTCGCACCGCATGCTCGTACAAACATTATGAGCTGGTCGATGTTCCGTTGTTCTGGACCGAACAAAGTTGTACCAGTGGCATTTCTTTTGCTCCAGAGCTGGAGTCTGTGAGAGAAGATGAAGTGGTCTCTGGGGATGCTCTCCGGGATATGGCGGCCCAGGGACCCTCGCCGTCATCATAGTCTGCGTCACATCGTTATGACTCTGTAGCACACGGCAAATAAATAAACAGAGAAGAGACACGACGCAGTCCCGGGGTTGTTTCCTTAGTGTACACCATGTCAATTTATATTCTACTTCTTGGCGATTATTTTACTGTATGTTTGCATGAAATTCAGATGTGTGACTATTTTTCAAGTATTAAGTTACCAAAAAAGACTATATGTGTGGTTTTGGATCAAAATATAATAGCATCTTCATGCCCGCGAGATAAACAGGTTATAAATCGTTTCATTATAAATGTATTTGATACAAATTGAACACAGGAGGTTCAAGGGTAATAAAATGCACAAAAAACTATTTATTATAATCTGACTTTCAAATTCCTTATTGCATTTGATATTGGGAGAAATAAAGAGTAAAAATTAAAAGGCAGTAGTATAGAAAAATGTAAACCAATAACAAGGTTAGACGAGTGCACGTAACTATATCAATTATTTTGGCTTTATATAACGCATTTTCTTCATGTAGTGTTGCTAGAAACTATTATTCCACATCACACTTTGATGAACAAATGCCTTATTGGTTTGAACACAATGGACAATACGATACGTCTATTGTTATTATACCACAGATGAATGTGCTGAATATACATAACATGAAATACTGGGAAAGGAAATTTTGGCTTTAGTTTAAGATACCCCTCGTCCTGCGCCGTGGCGTAGCGGGCTAAGACAGCATGCCTTGGTCCCTGGCCACGGAAAGCGACCAGGGTTCGATCCCACCCATGTGCCCACTCAGCATCGTGAGGAAAGTGAGAAACTTACGCTAGGTAAGCGGCTCTGGTCACGGAAAGCAACATTCCGGCTGGGGGATACCGAGATGCTGACCACATCTCCTCCTCGTATCGGTTGGATGATCATCCACCTCTGCCGTGCATAAGTGGGCGTGAGGCCGGCAGTCTGGTTGGTTGGCTCACTTAGGGCTGTCGCACCAGTGGTTAACTTCTTTAGGATACCTCTCTGGTATTTGCCACTTAAGATGATGGAAGAAAATCTGGGAGATATCTCATGCAGAGAAACTTGTCCTTTCGGGATTTGAGTCAAAGAGATGGCGCTTATCAATCTGGACTCTGGTTACCTGTCTAGGAATTCAGTTGCAGTAATTCTTCATGTATTATTTCTGAACCAAACAAGAACAAATAATAAAATGTGTTTATCAAACAAACGCTACTTTTCCCAGTATGCACCACGAAGTCGTCTGAATGATAGGTGGAGAATTTCCTTGCAGATATATTAACCGGGGCGCGGTCTTTAGGTCTACAGGCTGCAGATCACAGAAAAACTATGTAATATAAACAATTGCAAGACTTAGGAAACTGAAAAGACAAAAGAAGAAAGCACGACTTTAAGAAAGACACGCTATTATATAATTCCGCCAGCTTAAAAACTATAGTAACAAATATCTATATCACACATTGCCAAATCTTAAACATTTAACTGTCAACTGAAACACAATTAGTACACTGTGACTTGCTAAATTGTAATAGTATTTTCCCTTCTAATTTTCAACGCTGGTTCATATATGTATTTCAACAAGGTTATTTTTGGAATAAACTATTATTCACTGACAAATTTAAACTGATGTTACTTATATTACCCATTTATTTCAATACTTTTCAGTTATACAAAGCGTAGTTTTGGAATACATCATGGGAGGCATCAAAAGAAGTGAAGAGTATGTACTAAGAGTAAAGATAAATTCAAATGTTAGGCAACGAGAGGATATTGAATATAAAATTCAAAAAGGTATTGCATCCGTGCTGGATGGTGCTTTATTGGACAAGAATATACATTTACAAACCAAATTACAGATACATAAATCAGTAATTATAAGTATATTAACTTACAGAGCATAAATTGAACACTGAATAAGAATTTTAGCTTAAAATTATTATCTCCCAAAGTAAACTGCTTCAGGAGATCCATTAGATACTCAAAGTTAGATAAAATATCTTAACAAAGGTAAGATTTGATAAGATGTGTCTGATAAAACAAACCATGAAGGTTGAAAATTCAATTTTAGAATTTATTCGATACAAACAGTATATTAGTACCGGCATTTTCGTAAATTCCTGAGATAGGGTAACCAAAACAAGTTTTATAATGTAACCCACTTGGAAGAAGAAGACGTGGTCGAACTAGACTTAAAAGGGTGGAGAATACTGAAAGAGAGATAAGAGAATTAGGTCTGGAGGAGCGTGACTGGGAGGATAGAAAAGAGTGGAGGAAGAGGATAAAAGATTGAATTTTGGATACAGAAAGATGTTTTTTTTTTTAATTTATAAGTTATTTGTTGCAATTAATTATATATCTTCCGATAATTCTTATGACATTATCGTTCTTGTCAGTCAATAATTCCTTTTGTTCCAATTAAGGTACATTTAAGTATTTGTTTTAACGAGAAATTTTGAAATGGAATACTGTCAACGCTTCTCCAACATTTCATCATTATACAAGAAACGTGCGTTGCAGGCGAGCTGCATGTTAAGCGTTAGGGGTAACAAGACAGAATCGAAGTTTCTGGGTTCACAAACAAGAGCAACAATGCGGCTCCTACAGAGTGTAAATAATTACCCGGCTCTGCTAAGTGGCTTCCCTCCCTCTCCTGCAGCCCCACGGTACAAAGCCTGAGATATTTTACAATCTACTGACAAAATTTCAGTACTTGCCGCTTTGTCAAAACTTCGGGTAGCTTTTCTGTCTTTTATATTTAGTTGTGAAGGCAAAAGAACGGTCTCTTCTAATGAAACAAGCTTTTACTTTCCGTTTCTGTTTCTACAAAGAGTAACTACAGATTCAAAATGACACGCAGGCCGGAGTAGAGTGCTGACGTGGAGCAACTCTGACCATCTCATTTCAGTACAGAAGCTAAATTCACTGTAGTCCAAGAAAGATTCTTAGTGTAAACAAAGCGAAGTGTCCTCATTCCAGAACACTTTTATAGCCAATAAAAATCTAATGAGTTTACATCACTTTGTTTACTCTTTATTGTGTCCATGTATGTATTTTGACTTTGACAGTTTTTAAACTGCTCTACCATTACCACTTAGTAACCTAGTTCAATTTTAGCTTAACTCACACGCAATTTCATTAATGTGAACTAATGCAGTACCCAACTTACTCGGAGAACAGCACTCTTCGCTGCACCATAAACGCACTACCTAACTCGCTGGCTTATTCGCTTATTACCTTACACGCCTATTCCTTTCGAGAGACTCATTTTATTCACAAGAACGCCTACTTAAATTTCCGCTGGAAGTTTGAACAAAGTTCCAGAACGATCAAGAGTACACTATTTCTAGGATACTCTGCATGTATGTCGATAATACTTATCTTGCTTATGTAGCCAAACGCGCTGCTTACCCGTTTACATTCCGACTGCCCTAAGTTGACCTTCTAGCAACCGAATGCATCTACTGCAAATGGGTGTTACTCTGTGACAAAGTTAAATATAAAAAATAAGATTACATAGAATAAGTGCAGAAAACAATACAGTGAAGGGATAATAATATAAATAAAAAGGTTCAGTTTAAAAACCCGATGTTTATATATATATATATATATATATATATATATATATATATATATATATATATATATATATATATCGGTTTCTGGTTTTGCAATATAAAATATAAAAGATTTCGAAATCATTAAATATTTTAAAATGTATTCTCACTTGTTACCCATCCAGTCATCAATATAATGAATACGCTACGCAGGTACTAATAATAGGTTTATAAAATCTCTACAACTGGTATCTACAGCTAAGTAATCTTTATATTAAATTATACGATATTTACTTTATTTATATTTTCCAATGACTTTTACGCACAGAGGACACCTCTGAGAGGCCGTTACAGGTAGAACGTTCCATTCAGCTATGGTTCTAAATGCATCTTTGATGCGAAACGAAGAGCTTTAAGAAAATACATCTGCCCCAAACTATTTAAGATAAAAAACATTTTTGCAAATTTTTTAGTTTATCAGTAATTGTTCTAACGACACTTATTCAAATATATGTAGAGCATCTGCATAAAGAAATGTAATTCTCCAAAAAACTAACAATTAATCTGTAATAAATAAATAAATAAACAAACAAATAAATAAATAAACGAACGAATGAAATGAATGAATAAATGAATGAATAAGTAAATCGTAAATACGTATATAAATAAATGCATACATACATCATACAGCAATCAATCAATAAATAAATAAATAGATAGACGGATGGACAGACGGGCGGGCGGGAGTTCGGGCGAAGGGCGGTTGGATGGATGGATGGAGGGATGGATAGATACATAGATAAATAAATAAAAATAAATAAAAAGAATAAATAAATGTATAAGAGGTAGCTCTATTGCACCGTCCTTCCGGTAAGTATATAACCCCTCTGCGTTAAAACGCAGATGGGAAAATGCCAGTTGTGGCGGACTACACAGACTACTTCAATCTTTGTAATGCCTCCTGACGTTCAGAGCAGAAACAAGTCCGCCACTGCCGTGCTTTTAACGGGAACTGCCCCGTTTCGTTCTGCAAGTGTCCCTTCTGCACGAAGAGATATCTGCTTACGTGAAAGGTTGGACAGTTTGGCCACCTGTATATGCTTATTTATTTGTTGTGTATTTCGCTGTTTTCGAGATATTTCATCAATATTTTACTGGCTTGAATTTTTAAATCCTTATAGTTTTGTGAATTAACATTACATAAATTGTTATTTGTTTCTTCTTCCTCGGTTCTGTAAAGAGAACGCAATTTCAAACTTACCATATAGCGACCAACTCTTAAACCATTTCATTATCACTTATGTGTACTTTATTTCGTTAACCAGTATGTATCCTCAGTAAACTATGCAGTATACGATATCTGTGAACATTCTTCTCCATTAACATTAAGTAAACAGGGGAATAACTTTCAGAGAATCTCCTTTGTGTGGTTGCGCGCCCATATCCATGAACAGCATAGCTCAATCACAAAAAACTCTGCTTTAAATACTAGTGCTTGATTTTGAATTCAGTGTCTTTCAAAGATGTGACACGAAAATTTTGTAAGAAACTTCCCGCCAACCAAACTGCATTTTCATGCAACAGCTCTAGAACGCTTTGTATTTCTTAAAAATAAAAACATTTTATAAATATTTTAATTACAAAATAAATGAATGTATATGTTGAATTTTCTGTAAATAGCGTAAAAGGATCTCATTTTGAATGACGTTTGCATAAGTTATAAACTATTAGAGAAAAAGTACAAACCTCGTTAAAGTATTCAATTGATCTCAAATACTATTAAGAAGTTGGGAAGCTAATTACTTTAGAAATATTCCCTGTTACTGAATTGCTTTCCCAACACTTATACCTCTCTGGATAAGCAAGTTATTTCCTTTTACATTCCAGCCATGCAAAACCAACGAATTTGAAACCGTCACACTGAAAGAAAATCTCAAAATACTTTTAATGTGATTTACGTCCTCCAGCGTTAACTTATATCGGACGATGAATGAAATGGGTGAAATGATGAGTCCGGGGTCCATGGAGTTTAGAGTTACCTTACATTCGTCTTTTAGGTTAAGGGAAGACCCTGGAAAAGACATTATCCAGTTAACTCATCCTAACCGACATTCGAAATCGGGACCTCCTGAATTTGAGGTAGACACGCTACCATCTACGCTACCGAGGCGGGCTTCAAATATTTGATCACCCATTAAGCCTACCGTTGTACTTACGAGGAAATATTAATTTTAAAATAAATCCTACAAATGATAGATGACATAAAATAGAAAAAGAGGCATTTCTACAAATACTTCTAGAATCATGTGAACGCAACAATAAGGTTAAATAAACAATATATTAAGTTGAAGTTATAAAAGATATAGGATTGTATTGCAATTTTATGCAGAGCTTTATTCAGTCAAATGGTTATCCAGAACTGGTCTTCCCTATTGCGGTTCTAAGCCTTGTTTTGTGTTAAGATAGCGTTGTATCGAGGCATTACTGTTACATAGTCGCCTTATAAAGGAAGCTCGAGTTACGAGGCGTGAGTCTGTCATTGGAAGTATTTTGTTGTTGTTATTGTTGTTCCCTTTAATTTACTTGCGAGTGTTATTAGAAGGAAAACTTTGCTAGAGACCTTTTGTCTAAAAGAACAATGCCTGGAGTGGCTGTGGTGAAGCGCAACTAAAGCAACTATTAATCATTCAGCAGCAACATGGCGTCCCTTGTTCTCCCAGACACGCGTACCAACCTACCTTTCTTTCACGACAAAATTATCACCTCATTGCGTACTCAATTGACAACGCGCAGACAATGTTTGCTTATCATACGTCATGCCAAACTCAAGTGCTGCTTTCCCATGATTTCACTAGAATAAAAGCGTATCCTGTAATCTATTTCTTATTAATACGGATAAACCTTCAATTTACGTTTACATATTTCGTTGTGACACACAGTAAGCTAAAATGATTTGTTTGTAAACAGAATGTTGCTGTGTAGTCTATTGCTCCTTACATGGCCATGAAAAAAAATCTGTTGCACAAACTCACCATAAAAACACTTATTCTGTTAAATACCTTATGTAAATCGAGATAAAAATTTAAGAAATAGTTTTACATATTTTTCTGTGACGGTACAAAAATAATAGGCTTAATTGATAGTCAAATCCTTTAACAGCTGGTCGCCATATCAAAGCTTTGAGATTTCGTTCTCTAGCTTGGCAAATGACTTCCTATTTCAGAAACGCTTAGACTTGAAGAAGCTCAATAAATACATACATATATATATATATATATATATATATATATATATATATATATATATATAGTTTTCTCGATACTCGATATCGATACACGATATTTTCCACGATACCCGTTGTAGGTGCAATTTCGGTGAATGGATTAAAACAATCTTTGGAAGCACTGTATAATTACTGTAAAGAATGGAGTTTAAAAGTAAACAAGAATAAGACACAGATCATAGTGTTTAAAAAAGGAGAGAAATTAAATATGAAAAATGGATGAATGAAAACAAAACAGAGTATAGGATTGTTAGAGATTGCATTTATTTAGGAATTAAAATAGATAGTAGAGGAAATTGGGAGAAACAAATGAAATTTTGCTTAGCAAAAGGAAAAGGAGCTGTATCAGCCATCAGAAGACGCAAGTACAAAGTAACAGACATAAATATCAAATGGTTAAAGTTTATAGTATGGTGGTAGAGGCAAAAACGTTATATGAGATAGAAGTATGGGGAGTAGAAGGAGGATGGGAAGTTATAGATGAAGTGCATAAGAGATGCTGTAAATAAATGTTTGGGTTACCAAATGCAACTGTTAGGCAGGTAGCACAAATAGAAATGGGTAGAGTTGCCAGTAAAGGGAAGATTATGGAAATGGCATTGAAACTCTGGAATAGAATATTGAATCTGTAAGAAATGGATTTGTTAAAACAATATTTAATTTCTCAAGAGAAAAGTTTAAAAAACAAGGGATAGGTGGAGTGTCTTAGAAGTAACCTAGGGAGCAGTGGATAGAGTAAATGTGGAGAAAAAGAGAAAGTAATGTAAAAAATCTCTGGAAATCTGCAAGAGAAAAGACTCGAAGACATAGAAGTGCAGAAAATATTTAGTGAAATAGCTGAGAACAGTTCTTTAGTTTTTTATACACCAATGTAGGAGACTTGGGGAAGGGAAAAGTACATAGACGTAACGAATAAAGAGGAGAGGGAAGGTATTGTATGGGTAAGAACAGGAGTATGGCGACTGAAAGGTATAAGGAAGGGTATTCCACAAAATTACTGTACAATATGTACGGGAAATGAGAGCTTAAAACATATTTTTTTAGTGTAGGGGACATAAATTTGGAGGAAACAGTTTACTAATAAAAATGGAATATAGCTAGCTATAGCTGAAATGCTTGTTAAAGACAGTAAGAAGATTGGGCAATTCTTGGACAAAGTTAAATAAAGTGGTTACGGACAGTAAACAAAACTAATAAGTAACCTGCATTGTTTAATTAATTGTTTAGAAATAAGGATTTATTGTAAAAGTGAGTATATATCAGTGTTCTCGATACTCGATATCGATACAGTATATTTTCCACAAAACCCGATACTTCAATAATAGATACAAACATTTATACTTACAGTTTCAATACAAAATAAGATATTAGGAGAACTGTGTAATGCCAATAAAATGAAATAGGGGCGTATACTTAATTACAGAAACAGTTTTTTTTATTTTTAAACTCTACATTAGGCATTTCAAAGCAAAAGAGTCCACGTTATTAAATTTTTGTCCCAAAATACTAGCTTTTTCACTAATTCGGGGCAAAGTCTGCTTCTTTTCTGCCATTATGGGGCCTGCTCTGCTAAGAAAACTGTTGCAGCTGTAATACATAAAAATTCAAATAATCCAGTGCACCAGAAAGAGTAGTTGACAAATCGTCGTTCGGATATGTAGTGATTTCTTCTTGGAGACTGATAACTGGCAATGAATTTGAAAATGATTATTTTATTTCATAATGTTATTGTGCAAGTGCCACATTCCTGACAATTTATCGTATTTTTCAATGTTCTACTTGCGGCAGTACTATTTTGTGATTTTAAAATAAAATAAAACTGCAGAATACTACCAAAGAATCGAAAAAGTATCCAGCAAATTTTCTGAAGTGTAGTTCGGTGTCCATACCATGCAAGTATCATGAGTATCGTGGTATCGTAGGTATCAATGAACCGTGCCTAATGTGTGTGTATGTGTGTGTGTGTGTCTGTGTGTGTGTGTGTGTGTGTGTGTGTGTGTGTGTGTGTGTGGGTGGGTGTGTGTGTGTGTGTGTGTGTGTGTGTAAAATGTCAAATGATATAAAAGTAAACCTCACAAGGTATTCCCAAATAATTTCATAAATATATTTCAATATACTTCACTAGTTATAATATGGTGTATAACCAATTTCTCTTTTTACTTTATCTACTATGTTCAGCAAGTAGGGATACTGCACCCCTAAAATTACGACACCAATATCTCACTGAAAAATATGTACTATATTGTATCTATTTGATCCTTTGGAACATAACACATATATTATAGGACACGTAAGTTGAAGATACAAAGATAAATATAAAAAGTTATATAAGATTACAAACTGTAACAGATACAGGATCCAACAGAAGTCTAAAGTAGAAACAGAAATAAAAATAAAATATATATAAAGACCATAGAGAAATGCTATATAAAATTAATTGTTCACAAATGTGGAGTTTACTCTGTTACATGATTTAGGAAATCCTCTACACTATAAAATTTTCTCTCCATTAAGAAATTAAATAGAGCCTTTTTGAATTTTGGTTTGGACTCAATATTCTTTATACTCTGTGGTAGTTTATTGAATAAATGTAGAGCAGCATGTGTGAAGCTACTTTCATACAATTTGGTTCTATGTGAATTTATAAATAGATTGCTCTTTGCTCTAGTATCATGTGTATGAACTTCTGCATTTGTTTTGAATGAATTTAGGGTTTCTTTCATGTAGGTAGGTGTTTCATATACATACATGGCAAGACAAAATTTTAAATTTTCTAAAGTATAGTTTGCAACTTGCTTTGTTGTGACATTTGCCATAATCTTTATTACTTTCCTTTGCATCCTAAAAACTTTAATGCTATATTTTTAATTTCCCCAGATTTTCCCATATGTTAATAGACTATGAATGTATGAAAAATATACCACTCTAAAAATATGTTCACTTGACATAAATTTTATTGGCCTTACTAAGAAGCACATTTTACTCAATATGCATTTCCCAACTTAAGTTCTCATTGTACTGTATTTATTTCATCCTTTGGAACATAATACATATGTTATAGGACAGGTCAGTTCAAGATACAAAGATAAATATAAAAAGTTACATAAGACTAACAACTGTAACAGATACAGGATCCAACAAAAGTCAATTACAGCATTAGAAACTAATTTACATAGACAATTACTGCATTAGAAATCAATTCTACACATGATCCCTTAATGAGCTTAATGAATTAGTTAAGCTGATGTGTTTTAAGGGCTATGGAATAAAACGAATTAGTTAAGATGATGTGTTTTAAGGTCTATGGAATAAAATAAAAGACAGGTTGTGAGCGCATGTGTCAGTTTGCATATGAACAGCCTAACCTCAAAATAAATATTCGATTGTATACCAACTTTTTATTTATGTATACAGCATATGAAATGTTTATTTTTAACTTGCTAGAAATGTGTTCAGACTGCGAATAACATTTGTATAACTCATCCACCATGTTTCCCTTGTAACTACAAGAAAATTAACAATAACATTTTTTTCGTCAGAGAAATATTGTGTTCATTATACACGCTATCAATTGCTAGTATATCAGCTGCAGTGCCGGAATATTGTTCTTCAGTTCTTTCACCTCCCAATAAATCTGCTGACATGGACCTGTTGCCTTTAATGACACTTGATAGTCATGAACTCGCGACCTTGAGGTGTTTGTCCTGATTGTGTACATAGAAGATTAAGCATTTGTAAAATATTAGGTACAAGAATAGAGAAATAGATTAGGTTATGTAATTGCAAGACCACACACACACATGCGTGGACCTTTCTTTAGGAATGCCTATTTTTATTCAGGAAGTCTCAAAACATGCCCTTTTTAATTTTTATTTTTTACTTCTTAAGGTTTGGAGGGTTGTGTATTTGTCTATGCTCCTGACGGGATGATTCCCAGGAAGTCGTTCATGTGAAAGTATAGTATGGGTTACGAGTCTGAGGAGAGATGACAACAGAACATAGGGTTTCCTAAATATTGCAGATAGAACACCCGTAGTGGCCGCACCTTCAACTGGTTTTCTCCTACTTGCGGCCTTAAAAATCCCCTGGAGGGTCTGGAACCTCAGACGTACCCCCGATTCGGAGGTTGAGGGTTTACAGAGAGCAAATTTCCAGACATTCACGCCATTCTTCTGTTAAAATCTTACACCTGAATTAACCAAACGAAGATGAATTAAAAGGAGACGAGAGGAAAAATAAAAGGTTAGGAAACTTGAAGCCTGTAAATGAGAGGAGGGAACTATGTAATATCATTTGCATTTCTAAAAATAACTTGAATGGCTTTTAGACAAAAATTACCATATCATCATAAGTACACACTAAAACAAATTGTAATGAACTGTCATTTGTAAAAAACTGCTATTTAATTTGTTTTTATAAAAACAATGTATTCAGAAAAAGTTTAGAAAATTAGGTTAATATAAAATAGTCGGGTATTATGGAATACGTGATATAAAACATTGAACAATTTATTTGATTTCATAAACAAATGTTTATAGCCCTAGATCACAGACAAAGTAGGGAATAACAGAAAAATAGGATTGGTTTTCATTTCCATGAATTTAATTTTTATAAATAATGCATTTATATTTACGTAAAGCTATAGTTCTATTTATGTAACTAAGAGTAATTGTTTAATAGCTAATATTACATTGAAAACTAATTTTAACGTTATTTCTATTCAGTGTATTTTACGCGGTTGTTAGGAACGTCATACTTTTACGTCAGGTATTATGAAGTATTCCATAATACCCGACAGGCCATCATGAATAACGCACATTTAAAGTAATAGAGACCACAGTATAACAAACTACAGTCTTTTAGTGTACCCTACACTTACATTCAATATTCAAGTCACATGAGTACTAATGGGTTAAACTGCTTGAAGATTTACCTGCAAAAACTGTGGAATATGACAAATCACACTATTGTGTAAGGAGACAACAAGCTGTCAACTATCACTGGTAACACAATGTATCATCGGAACATTTCTTGACTACTTCATGGCACTCCCACCTGATAGCAGCAGCAAACTGAACCGAAATCTGGTTTTTCAAATTTTCTGATTATTCCACAATGCCATCCTCTCTAATAACACTAGGCAACAAAAAATAATTTTTGAATGTTTCGAGCACTTCATGAGGCAATCCTGGCTAATTTTGAGTTGAAAGGACAAATATGACAATGAACATTTTTTATTAGCTCTAGTTTCTATGATAAACACATCGCGGAGGTATCATATATTAACGGATTGACAGAAAACGATACATTTTAATTACATACATGCTAACAACAATGAAAGTAAATTTGATTATTTTAACTGGTAATTACACTCTAAGAGTTTTACATTGCTGGAAAAATACTTCGCAGATAGTCGTGTCTGAAGAGAATCATGTGGTGGCCTATTGACTTCGTCGTCTCTTAGATTTCCTCTTGTGATGGAGTTCCGCAGATTCCCTATACAAAGACCAACAGTAATCCGCTAGCATTACTTCACACCAACGGTCCTGATATCTTTGTTCCATAACAGAAATGTCCTGATGGAATCTCTCCCCATGTTCATCACTAACAGCTCCACAACTGGCAGGGAACCAGTCTAGGTAGGAATGGAGAAATGGATCTTAAGGGACATGTTGCAGGAGCACTGTCACCAAATGCTTGTAGTTGTCATCTCTTTTGTTACCTAAAAATTCATGAACAACACCCTTGAAAGATTCCCAAGCTTCCTTTCCTTTCCCCTCCAAACTTTGGTCAAATGCAGCATCCCTTAAAAGCTCTCTTAATTGTGGTGCGACAAAAATGCCTTCCTTAAATTTGCATCACTTAATTTCCAAAATTTCTCTCGGATTGTGTTTTGTTATTTGACAGGTGTGCCAGCTCCCAAAAGAAATTCCCCCAAATCTAAAATTTTCACTCTAAAATATGAAATGTCACTTTTTCTTCAAAACAAGAGCTAATATATTATTTTTATGGTGACTTTTTAATTCAGCAGATGGAAATATATGTAAATTCACTATTTTAACCCCTAATCATTTTCATTGTTGCCCAGTGTAATTGCATTTCCCAAATGGTCCGGAGAAACCAAAAGAGTCATGCGTCAGGAAGGTCAACCAGAGGCATCGAAAGCACGAGCTCCCGAATAAGGTCTACAGCGCTACCCCATGAGCCAACCTGCTGGGTAGTATTTACACGGTAGAGAAAGTACGTACTATGTATGGAATGGAGTCCACACATTACATTAAAATCTCTTCTCCAAACCAAGCACTTAAGGTCTGTATTTCACTTAAATCATTGCAAGTGAGTTTCTGAAAGCGGTCGCAATGTCTACATAACGAAATGATCCCAACATGGCGCTTTTACGCGAAAGTTTCCCCCCGGTTCCACATTTAGTCCATGTTACTGTCACTTGGAACTAGGGTGCAATTTCCAACCCTCTCCCCAATATTACAACTTTAGCACTCGTTCCGTCCAATCGGAAACAAGCAAGCAGGCGATAACGTGTCTTAGAGAAGCCATCAACCAATCAAAACGAGGTGCTTTCAATTCGCAATCAAGACTCGGTCTGCAAGCCACAAACAAGTCATGGGCCATTAAACACGCGCCCTGAATGGGCTTCTTTACGAGAAATGAGACCGTGGAACACAAGCAAGCTAAACAATTAATACCAACATAAAACTGCTTGCTTCTACATTTTATGTGGCTTTTCTTTAATTAGGTCGTTAAACAAGAAGCTAAATATTATTCAAGAAAACTTAGCAACATTTGGGAAAACCGTTAAAACAATAACGAGGTTTTATGAACACACATGAAATCGTGTACTAAAAATTGTCATACGTTACAATCACGTGACCTTCTCCACCCATTTTTCCACTCTTTGCGTGATATCATTGTCGTATATCTTTAATGCCCTCTCTAGTATCTCCATATTTCATGAAAGTGCTGACGGTTGCTGCAGTGATAAACTATATTACATTTCTGTGAGGATGTAGATATGTGGGCGTGTGTCCGATAATAAACAACACCAGTTAAGATGGCTGATAAATTTAATGCGAGTTAACAAATGAGCTCTTTAGAGGCAGTTGTCAACGGTTTGATGATGTACAATTATTTTATTTGTGAATCTTAACAGCAGAAATTGCAATCATTGAACTGTACTATCTGTAAGCTTATAATTTGAAGTAACTGATTCGAAAATAACAATGCAAAGTTTCCGTCAGTCTTGAAACGTGCCCCCTATACTGAGCGCAGGCTTTCGGTACTAGGGATACCGATAATCGATCAAAGAACCCACTTATAAAATATAAAGGGTTCATGAGAGACATGAACTTTCAGAAACACATGAACTTTTATCAACATAAGGCCTACCTACTTCATGAATTCTCCACCGAAATTCCTACCGTATTTCCTGCCAAATATTAACTTCGCAAATGAAACACAACATCTGGTTTGTCACTTGTTAAATTTTAAGATTCTTTTGTCTTTTTAATTTGCAGGAGGCGCATTCGTGCGTTTTATGCAGCTCTGCAATTTCTGAATCTACCTACCGATTTCTAATGAACCGAAACCTGAGCTAATGGATTTTTGTTGCCTGTGTTTACCGGATCGCTTAACTGTCTCGGATTCACCAACTAATGACTAATGTTTCTTAAGCAGTTAAATTTCCCGACTAATCACTTCTTATCCCCTTACATAATTACACTCGTCTGCCTTAAATTTTGCATTGATTTCAAAATAAGGGAATTAATTATTAAAATTATATACGTACGTATAATTTCTTAGGCGGTTACTAATTTTAGCAGCCAATAACCTTGACAACATTTCTTCTCAATTTAAAGAAGCTATACGAAGGCTGTTCAGTAAAGAATGATCGTAATTTTTTTTCACAACCTACCTTTACTCATCCTCATAATTTTAATGCTCTTTCTCAAAATAGTCTCCCCTGAATGCGATGCACTTGTCCCAGCGTTTCTGTCATTCTTCAAAGACATGCTCGAAACCATTTTTGAGAGATCCTTCAAAATCGCCTCCGCAGCCTTCACCACTGCTTCTGATTAGGGATAATGCCTACCAGAAGGCGTTTCTTCAAGTTAGGAAACAGAAAAATTTCACATTGGGCTAAATCCGAACTACAGGGAGGGTGAGGGATGTACTTCATGTTGAATTTTGGAAGATATTCAGCAACAACATTTGCAATATGCGGCCGCGCATTATCGTGGTGCAGCATCCAGCCTGCTTCATGGAAATGTGGTCTTTTGCGCCATATATGGAGTTAAAATGTTTTCAGAACATCCTGCAGTATTGTCCAGTTACTGATGTGTGTGCTGGTACAACATGATGATAAACCATTCCGTGAATATCAAAGACTGAGACGACCATAACTTTCCCAGCAGAAGCAACCACTTTTGCATTTTGCGGGTGTTGGTGATGAAGGAGATTTCACAGTGAGCTTTGCTGTTTGCTCTCAGGATCAAAATGATGTAGTCAAGTTTCATCAGCAGTGATTACGCTTGTAAGAAACTCCGGATCTTCCTCTAACATCAACTTTAACTGCACGTTAGCTCCATTGCAGCGGTAGGCGATACTGAACATGTATGACCTTACCTGGTTCTAACAGGCGGGAACCAGGTGTACCAAATTAGAACTACTACGGCGTGGTTGTTTCATATTAAGAATATAATAAGGTTGCTGAGCAAAATTATGACCGTAAAAAAAAAATTACGATCATTCTGTATTGAACAGAGCTCTTACACCGTTTGAAAATTCAAATATATTAACAAAGACTGTTGCAAATGGTTAAATAACACAACACTTTCATTTAACAAACAAGGATGGTTTACCAGTTTAGGGCGTGACAGCCCTAATAGGGCCAAGGGCCACCAACCCGACTGCCGAACTCGCGCCCACTTATTCAAGGTAGAGGTGGGCGATCATCCAACTGATTCGGGGAGGATATGTGGTCAGTATCTCGGCACCCCCAGCCGCAAATCTGTTTTCTTTTTCTTTTTTTTACCAGGGCCGCTTTTGAGGGGGTACCGGTCCTATAACCAGGATATAAAATCCGCACCCCATGGCTGGGATTGAGCCCGGGCGCTTTCTGTGGTCATGGACCAATGCATGCTGCCTTAGCCTACTTCGCCATGGGGCAGGACGCAGTTACGCCACTGAATCACACAAAATTCTTTTGAAATGAATTGGTTTTAACATGCTGTTCAGCGGCCGACAGTGGGATCTCTCAGGCTCTAATTTTAAAGTCTTGGGTTCATTTTCAAATCCAAACTACTCTCACGATGGGTCATTTGTCATGTTTGGAAAGAGAAATACAGTTTCTCACGTTACAAATTTTATTTTCTTAATTTCCTATAATTTCACTCTCCTTTTCATGACTCTGGGGTGCTCAGTGGCTGCGCAGGCTCGCTCATTGGAAAGTGTACCTCGATTTTGCCAGCAGGCAGGCTCTCGTCATCTTGATATCGTTATGGAACTCTTTGCTTCTGCCCATGTTTTCCCCTCATTAGCTCTTCTTAGGGACAGTAATTACTAATGATTTTGGTGTGTAATTTACGTCCTCCAACGTTGTCATATCGAACGTGGAATGAAATGGATGAAATGATACTTAGATCCATGAAGCTTAGAGTTACCTGACATTTGTCTATCAGGATAAGAGTACCCCTGGAAAAGACCTTAACTCACCTTAACTCCAGTTAACTCACCCTAACCGAGATTCGAACTCGGGACCTCTTGAACCTGAGGCAGCATCTACGCTACCGAGGCGGGCAATCGCCAATGATTCGCGTTGTGTAGAGGTGGCAGGTGTACACGTCGTTCCCTGGTCACTGGTCGTAATAAATATTTTACATGTGTTACTAGCCAAGAGAATTAATGGTTGAAGAAAATTAATTAATTAATTAATTATAGTTCAGTCTAGCTGAGGCAATTAGATGTTTCAGTAAAATTAGCCAACAAGAAATCCATCAACTGAAGTTTTAAGTACTTAAAACTCAGTGCGTTCAGAAACAAAAGAGCTGCAAATAGCACGCAGGTCTTTCGAAAATAAAAAGCGGAAATAATTCTTACAATTTATCGTCTCACAAAGTACATACTTTTTTATTCAGATGTGAATAACAAGCTTAAAATTTTGTGGGGTAGTCATGAAACAGGCGAGACTTACGTTAATAACACTGGGTAACAATGAAAATGTTTCGCGCTTAAAAATAATGAATTTACATGTATTTCCATCTGCTGAATTCAACAATTACTATAGAAATGTTAGATTAACTCTTGTTTTGAAGATAAAGTGACATTTTATTTTTTAGAGTGAAGATTTTAAATTTGGGGGAACCTCTGTGGGAGTTGGCACACCTGTCATATAACATCAGAGAGAAATTTTGGAAATTAAGTGATGTAAAAGTTAAGGAAGGCATTTTTGTCCGACCACAAATATGATAAATTGTAAAGGATCCTGCATTTGACCACCTTTTGGAGGGGAAAGGAAAGGAAGCTTGGGAAGCCTTCAAGGGTAATTTTCATAGATTCATAGGCAACAAAAGAGATGACAACTACAAGCATTTGGTGACAGTTCTCCTGCAAAAATACCGTAACCTTGGATGCAACATGTCCCTTAAGATCCATTTTCTCCACTCCCACCTAGACTTTTCCCTCCTAGTTGTGGAGCTGTTAGTGATGAACATGGGGAGAGATTCCATCAGGACATTTCTGTTATGGAACAAAGATATCAGGACTGTTGGAATGAAGTAATGCTTGTGGAGTACTGTTGGTCTTTGTATAGGTATTCTGCGGAACTCCATCAAAAGAGGCAAGCTAAAAGACGATGAAGTCAATAGGTCGCCACATGATTTTCTTGTCACGACTATCTGCGAAGTATTTTTCCAGCACTTTCACTGTTGTTAGCATGCATATAATTTAAATGTATCCTTTTCTATCAATCCTTTAATATGTAATACTTCCACCTTACATAGCATAGAAACTAGAGCTAATAAAATTTTTTCATTGTCATATTTGTTTTTCTCTACCCAAAATTAGTAAGAATTGCCTCATGAAGTGCTCAAAACATTCAAAAATTATTTTTCTGTTGCCCAGTGTAATAGAGTGTATATTAGAATTTATATCTTTAATGTTGTTAGAATTGTACTATCATTTAAACTGAAGAAGTGTTTTAATGTGCTCGATTAATATTCATAAAAGCTATTTTGTCCTACATTCTAAATATAATCAGCACTTCGTAGCGTCTGTAGACCACACTCGGTTAGCACTCATTTGACGAAAACTCAAAGGGATTTTATCAAATTCTTTTTCTTTTCTTGCTTTCTTTCTTTCGTTCTTTCTTTCTTTCTTTCTTTCTTTCTTTCTTTCTTTCTTTCTTTCTTTCTTTCTTTCTTTCTTTCTTTCTTTCTTTCTTTCTTTCTTATTCTTTGAATTACCCATTTCCCAAATATTCCTTGCTAAGGGATTTGATTTTGTTCGATATTTATACTTTTTATCATACATAAAGTCATCATTCGTTTGCTTAGGTCTCGTTTATAAAAAAAACGGAAATCCAGTCCTCAGATAGCGACAACCTCTCCAAAATTTAATATTGCTTAAGCTAGTGAATTTCCATGTTCTTAGTATATCCATAAAAATAAACAATGAAACAATTTATGTCAATGCGTATCTTGGTTGTGGATTAATTTGTATAAGAATGGAGAGGGCCATGTAAGTTCGACACATCAGACATTTTGTCCGACATAGAGGGTCGTCAGTTATTGATCCAATTCGAAAATTAAAAGAATTATTATGTACATACTGAAACCGTTCAGTTATGTTTCAACATTGGTGGCACACGAAAAACATAAGGCGACTTTGTTGCCAGTTTTAAAAACAACAAATGTTGTAGGTATACATTACAAAAAGAAGGAAGGAATTTAAGGGAAATGTGAGGAGGAAGCCAATAACGGACGTGGTAGAGAGATAGAAAGAAGAGAGGGATATAAAGGAACGATAGAAAAATCTCTGCATTTGGGCTGCTCTTAAAGTAAATGACAATCACTTCCTTTCTTGGGGCCACAATTTAAGATTTTTGAACATATTTAGTGTGCAAATGTCCAAAACAATTACTACAATACCAATAAATAATAACAACACATGAGTGAATCTCCCTGGAATAAAGGTCAGTGCATTGTTACCTCCACAAGCTCAACCTTGCCTAATTAACCTGGTAATGCTATCTCAAGAGCACCGGGAATCGAAACCACGACTCCCAGATCAGAGGTTAGTAATTCTGCAACCACCATTACAAGACAGCTCGGAGTTTCAAAGGAAATGCGTCTGTGAACCCGTAGCTTTCAGGGCTAGAAGCAAGATTATGTTTAATGTATGTGTTTAAGGTTCTTCTACTACCTCCTTCAATAGATACAGCAAGTGTTACAGTCCAAGAAAGTATTGGATAACAATGCATCACAGTAAGTGCATATTTTATGTGTGTGTGTTTTTTTTTTTTCAGAATTCAGAAAATATTTACAGATAAATATATTTATATACTCGTATACCGTATGTCTTAAGACAAGTCCAATAATGCTTAGTATGTTGCTTGGGGGGTAAAACAGACCACTTTTTAAGAAGAAGCAGACCAAAAATATGGGTTGGGAGCAGCAGGGTATTGTAGATTGACAACAGTAGGTGTCACAATTTGTTTGGATTCATTTTTGTGTAACCATGCAACCCGTTAGTCATGAGCGCAATATGGCTGGCAAACAAACTGACAAACTATGGCTGCAACACGATGGAGCGGCAGCACACTTTGACGTAAATATGCATAATTACGTCACATATCCAATTCGATGGATTTGTAGAGAAGAGCCAATTTCATAGCTACCACGCCCCAGTACTTTATTTATTCCCCGGATATTTTATACCAGATGAGGACCTAAAGGAAGTAGGTATTGTCACGCGAGCATCGGAACACCCTATAGAGTGGGCGACAGGAGACGGGTCGGCGTTCGCCCCGCCCCCTCGTTTGTCTTATAGCGTTAAGAAGGGATGGTTAGGAGAGGGATGTCGGGCCCCTGAGCCGTCTCTTTACCCTTCTCCTAGGTTCTGGAAACTCGGGACATTCAATCTAATCGAGAACCTTCTAGATCGGCAAGCGGACCCTATATAAGCAACACGTCGAGTGAGGAGACCGTCGCAGTTCTTGGTGTAAGTGTTAGTCAGTGACGTGCTAGCAAGGAGCGCCGTGTTAATGAACGAGAAGATTGTGCAACGGAAGACTGTGCGTAATTGTGTACGTGCATCTGAACGGTAACGGACGAACTGGTGAATTGTAATTGTGTGCAGCACGTAATTCTGTGTAATTGGCAAGAGTTTAACTGTAAGTCGGTGGAAATAAAGAACATTTTTGAGTGGTGAAATTGGGCTTTTCATTTCACGAACCCAGAAAGTCACAGTATATTGAAATCCTTTTGTAAGGTACTGTCATTGTTAAGGCTGTAGAATGGACACCTTATCCTGCATTCAAACTGTGACGCTCTACAGCGCCCAAAATGTACCCTTCTGGACATAGACGTCTTTTTGAAAATTATCTGTTTATCTTTCCACACATACGCGGTGAGAGCTTTTTGGGACATTACTATCCTTATGTGTGCACGTGTGAGTGAATAACGTAAGCAAAAACAAAATGTCAAATTAATACCAGAAGATATTTAATTATCTATCTTGCAAAATGAAGGTACGGAAAAAATATTACACCTTAGTATGTTTTACATGGAAAGTTTGTTGCCTTTCATTTTCTCAGAAACGGCTGCAAATATTTCCATTAATAGGTTACATTTCTTAAGATATTGAAATTAGAAGCAAATAGCATGTTGAACTTTGTAAAATAATTGTACATATCAACGAAATTTTACTGTATTTTTAGCTAAGCATCCCCTCAGGAAGAAGGGATGAAGTGAAGGAAACAGAAGAGGCTACTGGTCGCCTTAACAATACACAGAGACATGTGGAGATTCCTAAGAGTTCCAGACTACGAGACAAATGCCACTACTAGAGCTACCCAGAGAATTCCAGCATCCATATCATCTGCCGTACACCACGAAATTTAAAAAGTGGAGCTCAAACATGATGGGAAAATGGAATGAGACGGAAATGGTAGAAACGAAATAGTGAAAGAAGGGAAACCACCACAGTTTTCTGCTATCAAATAGGGTAAACCAAGAAATAACTGAACTTCATAACAGGAACTCGCTAGGAATCGAATCCGGTATCTCAAGAATGCGAACCTCACACGTTACTGTAGCATCATCTGTCATTAAAATTACGTCATTGATGTCGTCTTTTCTTATGATTAGGCTTCTTGGAAATATTCCAAGTTGTAACTTTGGAACTATAGACGTTCTTCGGTTTTTTTTTTCCATCATAAGACCTGATTACCACCAATAAACATTAGAATCCTACTTCTGTAAGTTAAAAATGTCTTGCTTAATTTTAAATAATTCCTAAGGGAGAAAATATTGCAAATACTGCAATAAAAGTAGAAAAAATGCTCTAGTTTTCATTCATATAAGAAATTGGGAGCATTTACAGCTAATTTTACTTTTGCATCAAATTATAGTGGTTTAACTTACGAACAATACTTCGGTTTATAGCGTGATGTAATCCAGAATGTACTCACCTGAAAGACAGAAAAAGAAAGATTAAATGTGTATCTAAGAGTTTAAAGTTTTTTTAAATTTAACTTCAAATAGGAACTTCATTTAAATAAGTTAAGCTTAATGGCATAGTTTGTATATTAAAATGAGTTCCTATTTTTCACTTATAGACTGTTATTCAATTATTATACAGAAATGTTTCACTGGTAAAATGAATCCCTTTAAAAAGAAATGATTAAAAGACAGAGAAATAATTGCAGTGAATCGTATTCCTAAGATCAAGTCAATGCATAAAATGGGAATTGCGAGCTACAAGTCCACTAGTAAATAAGGAAATTGTTTAAGTCAAGCATCGGTTAATTAAAACTCAATATGCTCACAAATCACAAAATTACATGAAAATAATCGTTTAAATATGCTACTTCTACAAGTCGAAACAGGATAAAATACTAAAAATCTCTAAAGTTTTACATCTGTATGAATTTTATTCGGAATGAAGAATACCTCAGATTATTACCTCAGATTATTTATAGAAAATGTAACATGTCATTTTATTTCTCATTGCAAGATCTTAAACTTATCCATTCAAAGCAAAAACATTAACAATTATTCTTACACGCGCTAATTCTTTTATTTATTTCATTTTAATCGAAACAAATATTTGCAAAACGTTCTTTATAGTACCTTCTTGTAATTACAATGGCGATAGGGCAATACAGTAGGCTTAAATAGTTCAAGTGGCTCAGTTGTTCGGGCCTTGTTCTAATAAACCTAAGTTCACGGCTTTAAATCCGACCCAGGTTTTAGATGTACTTAAAAGCGACAGGTAGATTCCCTGGATGACATGATCATTGTCATCGACATCGAGTTAAACAAAAATAATTATTTGTGGTACACTTAAGCAACAGTCAGTTCTTTTATGACGTTATCGGCAAGTGATGGGTTTCAAATTTCGATCTCTTTCCATGAATAAGAAGAAAAACGCGCACAAATACTTTCCGTTTGAGAAAAGTGTAAGAATAATTTAAGTCAACAGCAAGAAATACCTCGGAAATAGCTGAACTACACAAGGAATGGTTTGGCATAAATATGCTTTAAGAAGATGTACATTTTACACAGCAAAATATTTTTTTGTATTCTTTACCCTTTACCAGTTATCCTAAGGGCATCCAAAATGAAGATACGCTAAGGATATTCCCAGAAATTTTAACAAGGAAATTATCAATGTAATCACAGCGCTGCGCACCTCAAAATTTGATGGTATAATGTCTGCTCCATATAAACCTTGTGCGGAGTAGAACCGGAACGCCCAAAACTGAAGCCTGTAAAGTACCTTATACGACCACTTGCAAGTAGCTGCTGGACATCCCTCGTCAACTCTGTGGAGAGTGTGGGGCACTCCTTACATATGCCATATGTAGACCGCTGACTGTCAGGGGTATACAAACTCTCCCATACGATGCTGTGTTGTTATGTCTATATGCTCCTACGTATTTTGGATTCATTTTCGGGTACTTCCAGCTATACTGCGCACCCGATTTTTGGCACACAAAGAGCAGAGATTATGCCATCAAACTCTCAAGCGAATATGAGCAGTGGTAATCCGCTTTTAAGGTGTCATTAAAATATTTCAAATGTGTGTATTCTATTCAAAGTGTTTGGTCATTTTTAGAAAAATAAAAAGGAGCAAAGGAAGATTTGACTGAAAATCTTCAATTAGTAACCTTGGAACGTCAACTTTGGATTTACCGCTTTTCGTTTTCACGTCATACTTTCATAGACAGATGCGAGTCCGTCGCTGTCCCAGTTACACATAGAGAGCCTGTTTTCCAAACACAGTGTGAGCACCCAGGGGCCGATATCCGTTACCTCTGTTGGTACGGTGATAATGAACCACGCTGGGACGTCGGCTAGTTACAGTTGAAGGTTTAATAGGGTCACTCCAGAGTCGGGTATCGAAGTATGGAGCTTCTGTAACAGGGCCACGAAGTACTGTCATCGATAGAGAAAACCACGTGAGTATATCAGTAGCAAACTGTTAGACAATCGCTTATAAAAGCGCCTCGAAGATAGTTGATATAAGGAATCGGAAGGATAGCAATTTCAAGGGCAAAGGTTTTGAACTTTGGCCTGTAGGAATTATTAGTACTAGATTTGATCGATAGCTCGCAGCATTGCGGCGATATTGACGCATTGCATAGCGAGCGAGGTCAAACTCAGGAGTGGCACGCAACAAGCCCAAGGAAATATTACGAAGAGCTAGCCGAGTTCCCACGGAATGCCAAATTATGATTATTCGCTGCACGAACTTGCTCTTGTACGTCCGACGGTCCTCGTTATTTCACTTTTATTTCCATGCTCTCACCGGCTTTACGTGCTCTTTCAGAGTTCACATATTGCTTTGCGGAATCCCCTTGTCACGTACAATCAACACATCATACCAGTAATTAGAGATGCTAGGAGTGCGTTCTAAACTTGCAATTTACAACCTGCGGATACAACGTTATAACTGACGATGTTTATTTATTAGCTAGGTAAGTAAATGGTTTATGTTTCTATACTCAATACAATTTTACGCAATATAACGTTACAATTTGCCTCTCTTTCTCTCCCAGCTACCATCCATTACCTTCTCTGCAATAAACTAATAATAAGTTGATACTGAATTTTTGACTGGTAGATTAATCATTTTATAAAGCGACTATAAAGAGGTAGATACACAAGTGTGTCTCCATTGAAAATGAAATCTTTAGTGTTTAGCACTTGCTCTTACTACATGCGGCATCACAGTCGGGAGGTGGTCGTCACTGATATAACCCATCAGGGTCATCTACTATCTGCGTGGCTCAGTGGTTAGACCGTTGGCTCTCACCAAGGCGGCCCGGGTTATATCCCAGGCGACCGCAAAGTGAGATTTGTGGCGGACAACATGGCGCTGGGGCGGGTTTTCTCCGGGACCTCCGGTTTCCCCCGCCATCTCATTCCACCGGTGCTCCAACTTCATCTCATGTATTATCAGTGTCACCGCCTGCAGTGCCGTATGTAGTAAAAGCGGGCGTTAAACACTACACACACTACTATCTGCGCAAGATTTATGGAGCGTTGAATTTATGGTGCGGTGCGGCCACAGGGGAAGAAGAAAGAGCTAACACGCTTTTGTTTCTGCAGTGTGTTCAACCTAGAAAAACACAATTCAGCCAATTTGCGGTAAGATAAGCGAAGATATGCACCGAAGGTTTGAGATGTGGCAACAAACAATTAAATCCCATCCGATTTGCTGTTTTCTTATATATTTACTGTTATGAAACACATTAAAGTAGAAAACAAATTTTATGACAGCTATAAACACTCACCCACCTTGTCATTCTTCGATTTCCAAGTCTACTGCGTCACTTTCATTGCTGGTATCCCCTAATGTGTTATTAATTTCATTAACTCATTTTCAGTTACACCATCGTTTCTCCAATATTGCATTTCCAGCTCTAGAAACTTCTTATCGTATCCTTCCCAATCCGTCGCTTCTATAACAAGTTTCCGCAGATTTGTGGCTCTCATTAACATTGCGTACTTTGTAAACATTCTTTACTTTTACCCACGCCAGCTCAATTGCATGCAGATCACAGTTATACGGAGGTAGACGAAAAATAATATGTCCCCTTTTGAGAGCCATAACACTGACAACTTAGTCTTGCTTTTAGATTTGTTGTAAACTGGTTAGCTAAGAATTAACCTCAAAATTGCTAAAAATGAAATGGTGTACGTGTGAAAGCTTAACATATTAGCCACTAGATGTAACAGTATGTAGCGCATTCACTGTTTCAAAGTTGCCATCTGTGTTTACGAAAATAGGCGAAACCTACCGAATGAGGACCTGGGCCCCGAATGCTCAAGAAATCCTGCGCATATAGTAAATACCTTTCTACGGATATAAAAGAGGACATTCAATTCATCCTTTTAAGAATATAAACAAATAGGAGTCTAATCATAGGAAAGTATGACAGGTATTAGTCTGCCAAGCTCACCTTATTTTCTTTAACGGTGATGAATTACTTATCAATATCACCTGTTTAAAAGATATTGGCGTGAACTGCCAGAAACTGTAAAAACAATAATCTGTATTCAATTTAAAATAAGGTGATATAGCTTTTTAGTTCCCTGTTGCATGTTACTCATCTACATACTTCGAAATTTATTTACGTAATGGGGATTTTAACTAACCTTGAATGGGTTGCAGTTTGCGATGGTATATTCCTATCATCAATATCTGTATATCTGCAATACTCGGTGGGATCAAAGTTGATACCGAAATTATGGTTTGCCAGAAGCAAAGAATCATGATAGATGCCAAAGGAATGTTGGTTCTTTGTTACGACCAGGGCATGGCCAGTTGATTTGGGGGAAACTGTATAACAAAGCAATATAAGAAGCAGTGTCCTTAGAAGATTTCTAAAGGAATTGTCACTTGACGTGTATGAATAGGGAATTCTTTGGATCATTTACAATGGCGTCCAAAACAGCTACAAAAGGGACTTTGTTTGAAAAAGAGTTTTGAGAGTGAAAGATATATACACACGCGCAGCTGTGGTGAAAAAAGCACTCTTCGGCGTGAAGCCGATGTGCCTAGTTCGCGGCTAGGAAGCCATTATAAACGGTCTTCGGTTTGATGGGGTCGACCTCGATGCCAGTCCGCATGAAGTTGTACCCCTTCCGAGCGCTGGTAATCCCGGTGATGCTATATGCCTGCGAGATCTGGGGCATGGTAGCAGACAGCTGTTTAGCATGGCTTCAACGTGCACAGAATAAAGGACTGCGGTCTATCTATTCTGTGGGACGTTATTTCCCTACCAGGTTGCTCCACGAAGCATCGGGTCTTCCATACGTGGAGGATGAAATTAGGCACCGGGCTTCAAAATTATACGCAAGTTTACCATCTCATAGAAGCGCCCTTGTCAGATCATTGGGAAATTATGACCCCACTAGACGCCGATCTAGACTGCATCGGGTCCCGCGTATGGCATGCGGGCACCCTAGATAACCCAGGAGCTAAACCTATCAGCAGCTAAAGCTGAGCTCCTCATAATTCTTCCAAGCTGTTTGGCATCTAAATTTCTCCCCAATTAAAATACAAAACATTTAAAACAAAAAAATGGGTGCTAAGTACTGCATCCTCCCCTTCAACCCGAAGGTACTTTGGTAACCTCAAAATTAACTCCCAATCAAAAACCTACATCACCTTCATCCTACATCTTTCAATAAAAATCCTACCTGCGGTAAAACCCTTAGTGGGTGGGCACGCAGCAAAAACCTTCTGGCTGTATACAGCCAGCCAGCACGACCGAGCGAGCAAGCCGATCAGAAGGGTCTTTGGCGTGCAGCCGAGGAGACAGGAGTCTGAGACGTGAAGCCTATTAGAGCGGTCAACTTGTTCTGTCTTGAATATCGAGTAATAAACAATTAGCATTCAGTAACTCTAAACCGAGATTGGTAACCCTCGGTCGGAAACTTCCATTTCGATGTTTGAAAAGAAGAAGCAGTGAATAAATAATTTGGAGACGGGCATTCCAGTGTTGTGAAAATCTTCTCACACCCATCCACGCATACCCTGAGAGAAACCTCATTGCTCGCCGACTTATTTGCTCAACCATAAACATTTTAGATACAAATTGGCACCGCAACGTAGAACTCTTTGTTAGCCACATAATCTTGCTTCAAAGTACTCGTATATCTAATACTTTCAAACAAACCTCCAATCATTTTTCGATATTTTTGAATTTTTAAGTTTGCCATTATTAAAGGTTGCTGAGTTCGGTTTTATAGTATTAAAGAACGGAGTCATAACTTAACGTTAAGATCCCATAGGAGTAGCAGATTTACAGCAGAACTTCTATTTTATTTTGTTTTGTTAAAGTCCTCCAACGTTAAGTCATATCGGTCGATTAATGGAATGGGTGAAATGATGCTCAAATGAGCTCCGGTCGTAAAGCTTAAAGTTACCGGATATTGGTCATTCAGGATAAGTAGAAACCCGGATAAAACACCTTATGCAGATAACTAATCCTGACCGAGATTCAAACTCCAACCCCCTTGAAAATGAGGTAGATACGCTACCACATACAGGAACTAGTTATTTTCAGATCTAACTTCGTTTCAGATGATGAATGAATGACTGAGTGAGTGAGTGAGTGAGTGAGTGAGTGAGTGAGTGAGTGAGTGAGTGAGTGAGTGAGTGAGTGAGTGAGTGAGTGAGTGAGTGAGTGAGTGAGTGAGTGAGTGAGTGAGTGAGTGAGTGAGTGAGTGAGTGAGTGAGTGAGTGAGTGAGTGAGTGAAATGTTCCAGAGGCCTTTGTGGCTAAATGACAACAGCAAAGCAGAAGTATCCTGTAACTTGCCGCGTTAACTGAGTTGTGAATTAAGTTAACTTAGTTGATGCAATAAACCAGTTTCTGTAACAACTTGCTTGATTACTCAATGCCAGGCATTACATTTACCTATTCCGGTGACCAAAATCAGGAATCAGCAAAATCAAATCAGAACGTAACATGTTAATTATTAATTAAAAAGCGCAGTCAATTGAGGAATGTCAAACAGAAACAGAAACTATCTGGCAAATCAGAACAGGTACGTTTATACAGAGAAAGGTACCGATAGGAATATTATTCACAGAACAAGCTATCACCAGTACGCATTTTATGAAGTGAGCACAGAGTGTCGTATATCGGTGATTAAAAATCTGTATCCATATTGAGAGTCAACAAATTTTCGTTACCTTTTTGTTAGAGAATTGCGGTCATTAACTAATTTAGTGTTAAGGATAAGTAATTAGTCGGTATCCCTAAGTCAATTAGGGTTCTGTGAAGGCAGCCGACAAGAACAACTTAGCTACTGTCAGCTACCTGGAAATCAGTTGCGTTATAAAGTAAAAGGTGTAAATACTCAGGTAAACAAATATGGATACACAATACGATTTTAAGAATTTAGCAAGTCACAGAGAAATAATTAATAACTTAATGATATGAATGCAGGACCTAAGCAAATATTGATTATTTTCAAAGTGCTCTCTTTTGCCTTACAGAAGTGTTTACTTCAATCGATTAACGGCAGTCTGTAGTACCTAAAGACCGCACTCCGATAATCACATATCTGGCGGTAGCCTCAAGAGAATTTATCGCATTTTTATTATTGTTGGTGTTGTTGATTATTATTATTATTATTATTATTATTATTATTATTATTATTATTATTATTATTATTATTATTATTATTATTATTATTATTATTATTATTATTATTATTATTATTATTATTATTATTATTATTATTATTATTATTATTATTATTATTATTATTATTATTATTATTATTATTATTATTATTATTATTATTATTATTATTATTATTATTATTATTATTATTATTATTATTATTATTATTATTATTATTATTATTATTATTATTATTATTATTATTATTATTATTATTATTATTATTATTATTATTATTATTATTATTATTATTATTATTATTATTATTATTATTATTATTATTATTATTATTATTATTATTATTATTATTATTATTATTATTATTATTATTATTATTATTATTATTATTATTATTATTATTATTATTATTATTATTATTATTATTATTATTATTATTATTATTATTATTATTATTGTTATTATTGTTATTATTGTTATTTTTGTTATTATTGTTATTATTGTTATTATTGTTATTATTGTTATTATTGTTATTATTGTTATTATTGTTATTATTGTTATTATTGTTATTGTTATTGTTATTGTTATTATTGTTATTATTATTGTTATTATTATTGTTATTATTATTGTTATTATTATTGTTATTATTATTATTATTATTATTATTATTATTATTATTATTATTATTATTATTATTACTATTATTACTATTATTATTATTGTTATTATTGTTATTATTGTTATTATTGTTATTATTGTTATTATTGTTATTGTTATTGTTATTATTGTTATTGTTATTGTTATTATTATTGTTATTATTATTGTTATTATTATTGTTATTATTATTGTTATTATTATTATCATCATCATCATCATCATCATCATCATCATCATCATCATCATCATCATCATCATCATTATTATTATTATTATTATTATTATTATTATTATTATTATTATTATTATTATTATTATTATTATTGTTATTATTATTATTATTATTGTTGTTATTATTATGGGATAACGTGAGCTCATCTTTGCTATCAGGAGATGTTCGTCTCGATTCCTCTCAACTATCCATTCTGACTTTGGAAATTTCCTTCAATAGGTGACTACTGGAATGTTTTTTTATCTATCAAAGTTTTCTTTGCACTGTTTTGTTACAATTTTTTTTCTTTAACCTAATTGTACCACTATCCTGGTATTACGGCATTCTCGTTCCTCTGTCCCTTGTAAGGTTGGACCTGCGCAACCGAAGCATTAGATCCGATAGAGAACCAGGATAAGTGAACATCCCAGTGCCCGGTGTAAAGCTGAAAGAGGTGGATGTCAGAAAGATGATGATGGTGGAATTGGCGGAATGCTGACGGTAGAAACCGGAGGATCCAGAGAAAACACGTTCCAGCGCGAAATTTTCCACCTCAAAACTCACTTTGCGGTCACCTGGGATCTAACTCGGTCCTCCTTGGTGAGAGCCAAATGGTCTAACCACTCAGCCATGATGCGATCTTTATTTCACTACATCACATTAATTTTTCAGAAGTGCAGCCAAGTTTCCGGATATATGACGATGCTGGAGAAGTGGTACGGATGTTTGCCCAAGGAATGAGTATCCCTGTGCTACAGGGCTGTCTAGTTGGAGGGTTGTTCATCGTCCTATCTGTGCATCTGCTAAAGTGTATCGGGACTTCAAGTCAGGAACACTTGAACTTCCATGTCTATGACTTGACCGTGGCGTACAGGTTTCTTCATAATTTATGACCAAGACACACGTTTTCAAACAAGATTTTACTACACATTTCCTTACGGGAAGAATGTGAGTAAATAAACAGAGTAGCATTAAGGGGCGGTCAGTATTTTAAGAGCTGGTTGCTAAGTGTTGGCTTGGAAATTATTTTCCCTCCTACTGATCAGGAGCCCAAAGGAAATTCACTTCAGAAGTTTATAAATATTTGAAAATATATATCCGTATAACATAATATCTCAAAAATTGTTAAGGTGACGTATGGTTTAAGAACATTTACTTTTAATGTGTGCGTTTATGTTTGAGTGAAATTGTTTGGTGTGGGATTGTGATAGAGGGTTTACGAGATATAGAACTGTCATTCAACTTTTCTCACCAAATTAAATATATACATTTCATTTGCCAAGCAAATACCTGAAACATATACTGATTTTATAGAAATTGTTAGAGCCATTTTAGAACATAAAAGATAGCATTAATTTTATCATATAAGCTATAGTTTGTATTTTATGAAAATTCTAGTCTTCCATCCTTCAAAAATCTACTTAAAACGAAAAGAGCGTAGCAATTACAGTGAAACTTGTATAGTACGGAAGGTTCACCTTGCGTTGTACACCCTTCAACCTATGTTCAAAATTTAACTTTCCTAACAATGTTCTTTCGAGCTAAGAGAACCCTAAAGAGCGTGCTTTCTCTGAGAATTTTGTGTAAACGTAATACTTGCTCTACGTATAGTCTGGAAGCTGTAATATATTGACTAAGAGTTAATATATTCTCTGAGACAAACAGATACCTTTATTCTATGATAGGATATCGGATACTTTCCTTTGATGCTGATAATATGCCCAAGCCGCACTCACTCTCTGTCATTAGCAACACATTAGTGTTTTGTTCGTGTGCACAGATGTTACTTGGGTCATATTGTGTTACCGCGTCGCAGCAGACAGAATCCGAGAATCACTGGGTGGAAATTTCTGGATTTTCCCAGTCCCATTGTGTATATTCCAATGAAATTTTAGTCCAAAATTTAATAACTGACCGACTCTGTGACGCAGTCGTCCTCGGTTTTCTGACTTCCCAAACCGCAGGTCCCGGTTTCGATTGCCAGCTGAGGGAATCCGCTTTACTTCGCACAATTTGGAGTCATTTGTGCCTGTGAAGAGCATAAATCAGTAATGAAAAGTAGGCTAGATACTAAGCGTGTAATTTGAGTTGCCACACGGAACTTTACAATAAAATACTCCCAGCTCAAGTTTCCTTTCAGAGGAAGTTAATTTTCTCAAAAATGTCAAACGACTTAAAATACCGTATATTTAAGATATCTTCTTGAAAAATCAAATGCATTTTTTGAATTATTGAGGATGTACTCAGGAGTTCTCTTCATCATGGATGACCTTTTTACGACTGGTAAACCGCAGAGGATATATAAAATCGTATTACACAAAGATGTAGATCTCGTTAAGCATATATAACTAAACATATACTTATACATAATATATAAGCATATATAAGTATATTGTTTATTATACGTATATATTATATATGCTTATACATTATATAAAACTAAAATTTTATGAACATTTTTAAAAAAATAACGTTTTCCAACTTTTGGTTTATAAAATGGTGTAAGCATTTCTGAAGAATGGTAGATAGCCTCTGCACGCCATTTTAAATGCTTTAATCCTGTTTGGATTAAGAATTAATATTCAAGCTAGACTCTCTAGGAACTGAATTTTCTGCTCCGCTCACATCTTTGCTAATGAAGCCACAACAGTATAAGTACTTCATGATGTTTATAAACTCAGTGTTTAAACGTCTGAAATAGTTTGAATTAATATGCATCAGATTATAACATATTTTCTTCCTTCTAGTATTTAAAATATTTTTGTTAAAATTGTGTAATTTTTTTATGTATCAACTCTAACCCTAATATACCACTTTCATGATGTTTATAAACTCAGTGTTTAAACGTCTGAAATAGTTTAAATTAATATGCATCAGATTATAACATATTTTCTTCCTTCTAGAATTTAAAATATTTTTGTTAAAATTGTGTATTTTTATGTATCAACTCTAAACCTAATATACCACTGAGTAAAATAGAGTTCAATAAATCTGGATAAATAAAAAAATCCTGTTTGGAAGCTGGTGTTAGATATGAATTCTAATTATTTTCTTAGTTTTCTCTATATTAACATTTTCAGCATTTTCGTTCATTTAAAATGCTCCTTGCGTTACAGTTTTGGTGTTAGATTAATGAAACTTGCTACACACGTTTACAGAGACACAGTGGATAGAAACTGCCCTCGGTTTTATTGTGAGATGCATTTAAGCACACTCTCTTTGGTTCAAAACACAAATATTGCAACATTTTTCGGAGGCTGGGAAACCATATTCATAGCTTTAAAAGTTTCTGGGGCCCAAAGTTATTGAGACAAGGAGCCTAGGGCAAACTCAAAAAGTGGACTATTGGAAACCTGTTGTTAAAATAGTTATTTAAAAATGTTATTTTTTCGCAAGGGAGTCTTTTGGTGACGTAACAAAATATAAATAAATTTGACCATAATTTCAAAGTGAAACTGATAACATTTGGTCTGTATCATATTTGCACTATGTCACATCTTTGGTATAAATCTCAGAAAGTCATCGTTGCTTATTATTAAAGACACAGATTTTTATATCTATGTTTCTTCATAGTGTACCACAATGCTTTATGGATTCTGTTCTATTCTTGCACACTTGAATATGATATCTATCACATCCCAGATCATATAGGCTACACACGCAGTTCTCGCCTGGTTCCTGATACTTGAGGTCCTTACAAATCTTGTGGTGCAATCCATGCGTTGCCAATCTCGTAGCCAGATGTAATTCTTTGCTTGTGTCCAGTCTCTATATAACATTGCATCTGTCGCATAGAAATCTTGCTAGATTCTTTCTTTTTTCTTTCTTCTTTCTTGAAATACATTTTATGAGTTGACTGAGTATGATTTATTCATTCTGATTCCCTCTAAAAAGAGAAGTTCTCCGCTCAACTCATATGCTAATCTTGAAAGTGTGTTTTTCGAACGTTATTAGTTTAGGATTTGAAAATTTCAGTTATATGTATCCTTGAAGCACACAATTTGTCACATATATTCCTAAGGAACTATTTCGTAGATATTCATTTTTGTTTGAATGAAATGTCCAATACTTATCCTTTTCTCAAATGGGTGTTTCTTCTTCCTTTTCTTTATCAATTGGTCATGCAAAGAGCGTCAACACCAAGTAGTTGGATAAATTACAATTAAAGCCTATTATACATATTTTAGCAGAAATTGTCTGTAAGCGGTGGTTTGCATAAATTTTACGTACTAAAATGTAAGACATAATGTTAGAGATTAATGGATTGTTTTCTAAATAATCCAAAACAATGGTTCCTTCAAGCTCAAGCAGACAAATCACTTTCAAGCAAAATTTAACACAATAAATACAACTTGATATGAAGTGGACGCTATAATTAGCAATTAGATAATCCACCATGAGGACCGAGCGAGTAGGTTCCACGATAACGTTTGAGACTTGCATTCGGAAGTTCTCTTGCAGTAGTCGTGTTCGGATTTTACAGATTTACTGGTAGCAGTCACTCCAGAGAATTTACCGACCATCATTTCAGCGACATATACGCTTCTCTCTATTATAACAGAATTTTTTATTTTAATCCTTTAAGCACTGGTACAACAGAAGTTAGCTGATTTGATACCTCAATAGTTAGAGTTTCAAGTTCTAAAATTCAGAAACAGTGCCGGATTCTCAAGCAGTTTTCAACTCACTTCAAGTAAATCATTATGAACCCTATTATATTCATCGACCAACTTAACTGACATTTTATTCTAACATTCCTCCACGCATACCCTGAGAGAAAAACCTTTTGGTTCACCACTGGAGCTTCTGCCAGCAGATTCATAGAAATCAAAGACATTTGAAACGGTGTAAAAGAGTAACTCATTTCAAGCTTAGTAATTCTGGTTTTAAAACCTATGTGTTGTGCTAGCATCTCTTAATTGCCCCTGACAAACAATGTGAGTCAGGCTGCCGCAGACCAAAGTCATTTTACCACATCTGCTGCGGAAATAGTCAAGTTATTGAAGATAATCCGTGTATTTGTTCTCTGGCGGAAGTGTCAGACTAATTAGAATGAAGTACCACCAAGTCAAGAAGCGTTTGATTCCCTTCTCTTCCCCCTTTCACAAATTCCCCCAAAGTTAAACTTCCTTGAGTAGAAAATTAGTTTTCGATAACTAAGTGGTGACTTCCTCAGGCATAAAGGTGTTACCAGATAGGACCAATACGGCAAGGAGGGTTGTTTTTGTTAGGGGTGGTGAATTATTGTCCAAGTTGGGAAACAAAAGGGGAGAAAATCTAATCTTACGCTTCTATACATTGCCAACTTCAGTATACAAATCGTAACAACTTGTAAATGACTTGGGTGATTTTGTTCTTGCAGATATCAAAACAAAAGTGTCCTAACTCTCCGTTTGAATTTTAGCGATCACCTGTGGTTTCAACTTTGACAGTGTGCTACCAAAGTCTTAAATCATGGCCCTCTTGTTCTTGTCGTTATTGACTTAAATGTATGAGAACGAACCCAAGGTATACGAGAAGACAACAATCACGAAACTTTTGAAATTAGCTTACGTAGTAAACTAATTTTCAGTGTATTTTAGCCAGCTGTGCACCCACATATATACTATGTGCATCTCTTTATTATTTATTATTGGTTCATTTATTCTATAATTATTCACTATTTTGATGCGCTTCTTCTTACAGCTATTCCTATTTCATGTAACGTTTTTCCTTTAAATTATCGGTTCATATTTATTGTAAACTAGATATTCCATTTATTCCTTATACAAAAGCTTCATTCACCACAAACAATCACACAAGCACCCACCCCATTTTTATAGATGTTTCCAAGTTCTTAAAAAGAAGCAGCAAGCGTTTCAGTACCTCCAAAATAACGGTGTGAATTTTTATAAGAAGGTAAAAACCACGGGTATGAGGGTTGCTTCACGATTGTTGAAGGAAGCCCGCTATTTTCAATACAGTTTGTGCACTGACATTGTCATCATAAAGCAAAATGTTTCCTCATCCTAGACTCAAGAGTCTTGAAGGTTCCGGGAAGACATCCGTTTTCCTACTTAAAATTCTTGCAAACCGAGGGGGTGTTTCAATTATCACCCGGTAGTTTTTATGCTAGAGTGATAAAAATTTTTCAATGTCATCACTGATCCCTCAAAACTTCATATTGATTGTTTCAGTGATTTGAGTCCTTTTGTATTTTACAGTAAGTGCTAGAAGTGACTGAGTTGTAAGATGGAGAAATTGAGGCTCGTAGTGTTTCCAAATTCATGCATTTGAAGGGCAAAACTACCCGAGAAATCCATGATGAAATGACGGCTGTTTGTGGAAATGATTGCCCATCGTATCACACTTTTTGAGGTTGAAAGGGAATTTTCAAGCTGATTACACGTCTCAGACAGATGGGCCAAGAGGTGGTAGACCGTTAATGACAGACGTTGCTGTCTCAGTGAAGAAATTGGAGTGTTTAATACTGGAAGACAGACCAGCAGCCATCCAAACGATCATGAATGAGACACATCTTAGGTAGTGTGTGGAAAATTATTCATGCCGAACTGCACATATCTAAGGTGGATTCCACATTTGCTAACCCCCTTCCAAAAGCAAACATGGCGTAACATTTCAAGATGCTATTGGAACAGGATGAAGGCGATTTTTAGATCATCTGGTAACCATGGATGAACCCTAGATCTATCAGTATGATCCAGAGACAAACCCCATGGGCATGGTATGGAAACATGCCAATTCCACCCCTCCCAAAACGGCAAAGATGCAACAGTCAGCTGGGAAGGTCATGCTTTCAGTTATTTGGGACTGTCGTGGAGTCATCCTTACAGATTGACTTGTCAAGGGTCAAACCATCACTGGCAGACACTGGGCAATATTCTGGACAAGTTAGAGTAGCCGTATTCCTATAAAAGCCCTGGGTGTTCAGCGGACGAGCCTGTTTTCAATATCCGCTTGGCGCCTCATGTATGCCAGTTCCTCCCTCTCTCCCTCCCACCCAGCCGTATGCGTCAACCTGTATGCGCAAAGGTCAGTGTGTATCCTCATCTAGACGAGTGAAATTGGTTATCACCTGCTTTGTTGGGAACACTAAATCCTGTGAAACTTATCAGTTAGAATGCAGTTAAAGAAAAACTAAAACCCAATCTTCCAGAAAAGTCTGTTCTTGTGATAGACAACGCTTCTTATCACAATGTGACCAGATAAAAATGCCCCACAGCGAACACAAAAAATCAGGATATGCAAGACTGGTTGGTTAAGCATAGGATTCCGTTCGGAAGCCATATGCTGAAAGCGGAACTGCATGATCTTATAAAGTTGCATAAGCCAAAATATAAGAAATATATTGTGGATGCAATTTTAAAAGAAGATGGGCACGTAGTTCTCCGCTTACCATCGTACCATCCCGACCTGAATGCCATAGAAAAAATTTGGGCAAGTGTAAAAGAATGGGTTGCGCTTTGATGTGAGCTTCAACATGGGAGACGTGTGGCGTTTGTGCGAACAGCGATTTGGTGAAATAGGAGAAGCAGAATGGGGTCCAGTTTGCCGGCATGTTCACCAAGTTGAAGAGAAATATATAAAAACTAAGGGTCTCCTAGAAACAGAGGGGGGAAAGCTAACGATCACTGTTAATGACGACAGTAGCAGCAGTGATTCTGAAAGTGATTACTTGATTACTCAGCAAAGTCTGAATATGGGTGTAGCAGCAGAGCCGAGAGGTACGTTTTCGAGGGATGTGCAGACGACATGCTGGACGGCTTCGAGGAACTTCCGCAATCACCTAACGCCTAAGCCACGCCCATCGGTGGTGAGAGTCGCTCCTAAGGTAAGCAATGCATTATGCCAGGGTTTTTACGGAAGTAATCTAACTCTACGAGCAGTTCTGATAAAGACACGACGCGATATGCTCTCCAAAAGTGTTCGTCTTCTTGCTGGCAACGCACCAGCTCATTCATTTTAAGTTACAGTTGACAAAAACAAGGGAATGTCACTTTGAGACCTTGGAGTATCCGTCTTATTCGCCCGATCTCGCACCAAGTGACGTTTTCTTGTTCCCGGAAATGAAGAATCTGTTGCATGATCGCCGATTTGGCAACACAAATGACGTCATTAATGAAGTGGAAAATTGGTTTAAACCGAATTCTGCACACTTCTACAATCAAGGTATTCAGAAGGCCAAGAAACGCTGGGAAAAATGTGTAGATCTGGATGGTACTCCGCAGACAAGAACTAAAAGCACATATCAACACAAACTCGCAATCACAATTTTAAAGGATGATGATTAAAAATATGCGACACCCATTCGTATTATAACATTTACCAAGGATGATCTTGGAGTTCTTGGTTACTTCCAAACACGTATTTCCTGTATAATCTCTATGTTTTAATTTGTTTAATGGAATACAGTAGTTTATATATTTCTTGCTAATATAGAGTAAAGAAATTAAAAATTAATGAGGTGTTTCTGTATGAGGAGTGGTTTGGGGGAATTTTATGAAACAGTTTGCTTTGCATGGTCGTCACATATAGACACCACTTCAGAGATTGGATTAAAAATCTCTTTGTCGAAAGCAATGCTTCTTCTATTCTCCACGTAACAAGGACTAACGTTAAAATGAATGAAAGTAACTCCAGTTGTTTTCAGTCACATATATGTCACTCTGGCATATAACTCTAGGGCGAGGTGTAACAAAACAGACAGCTGAAATCTTCCAACAGAGATATCGGCTGTTGCACTTACATCTCCAATGTTTCCTTCGCTGTCATTTAGATGGTTTTAGTTTTTCCCCGTTTCTTCTCACGTTATCTTTTGCTCGTTACGTGTTCCCGTGATTTTATTTCTCATTTTATCTTCCGGAGCAGTAGAAGGATTTGTACCTATCGATAGCGGAAGCAAAGAAAGCTAAGGGTGAACAAAAAGATGTTTGGTTTGAATTCCCTAAAAGGTATTTCTTACAATAATGTACGTAGAGGAGGAAGCGTATAGATAACACAAGCAATGGAATTCGACGAGAGCGCTCCAAGCGGCAAATAAGTACTTCCTTGCAAATCTAGGTTAACCCCACTCTATAACTGTCCGGTTCGGGCTTGGCTATTTTCATTTCGAAGTAAACTTCCGCCCACTATCTTTTATCACGTTCTCCACTACTTACTTACATTAGGATGGGATAGCAGATCCAGGGAGGTGATTCGGCACTTCGACCAGACTACTCTTTTGTACTTACTGCCGGAAGGAAGGATGAGGTTAAGAAGGGCGGCCCACCCCAAGGAGCCACCACAGAGCAGAAGACAGGATCCCTGCTATTTACCATTTGGAAACTCCCAACAACTGACATCCCACTAAGCCTGCTCGAAGAGCGGAGAGCTCTTGCCGAAGAACATATCATCCTGCCACGCAACACCGAGACACCCAACGACACTTTCTACCACGAAAAGAGACCATCACACGACGAGTGGTGTGTGATTATAGAAGTGAAACTGAGCTATAGACAATTCGGGGGATGTAATTAACCTAGCTAGCATTCGCCTGGCAACTCGAGAAAACCCCCGAAAAAAACCCATGGGTCAGGTAGGCCGGCCACGGGAATAGAACCTGGGCCTCCCAAATGGGGGCCACAGACAAAACCACCTCAGCCATTCCGCTCGGTATTCTAAACTATTCACAACCAATATTTAACACTACTTGTAAATTGTTGATTTTCTGACAAATAATTCAACAGTTGCAGTCTCATTTGGATCAAAATAACATGTATAAAATGTTCGAGAACTTCTCGGGAAACAAGCCACGTGAAAAGACGATTAGAAATCGACGTTTCGGGAGCGTATGTCTATAATATCCTCAGGATGTTTTAATAAATGTTATAGCTACAAATGTATCGCTGGATATAACACAAATATAAACAGACAAAACACTATCAATAGAGTACGCGCCTGTTTTCTTAAGCGCTGGATTTACGTTGTGGTGCGGGCAGAGGGGAAGAAGCGAGAGCTAACGCTCTTTTGTTTCTGAAGTATGGTCAACCTTGCAAAACACAGTTCAGCAAAATAGCGTGTAAGATAAGCGGAAATATCACAAATAACGTTGCAACCTCTGAAAACAGTCCTTAGTTTTGCCCACGCCAGCTCAATTGCATTCAGATCACTGTTATACTGAGGTAGACGAATAATAATCTGTCCCCTTTCGAGAGCCATTACATCCACAAATGTTGGTACAAATATAAATCATGATGTGCATTACCACCACACTCTTAACAATGATAAACTGGTAATTCGAGCGTACCAAACGAAGCTTTATGAAAGAAGCTTTAACTACAAAGAGATAATGTCATATAATAAACTTCCAAATTGATTATATTAAGCTGCATCATAAAACACTTTAAAAATAAGGTTAAGCAATTTTTGAATGCACATTTTTTATACAGTTAATGAATTTTTAGAACTATAATCATGTAAATGAGCACTGGGAGCATAGTATATTAAAAAACCTGTAATATTCATATTATGGCATTTCTTGTAGTAAATTATTCTATGCAAATACCACATGAAACCATAGAAAAGCTGCTTACTGTGTATATAGTATGTAAACATTTTGGCTTTATGTATATACTGTATTTATACATTTTAACGTGTCTCATAACATGTATATGTTGCCAAGGACGAACTAAAATTCGAATTGTAAGATACGATTGTTGTAGAATGGTTAGCTAATTAACCTCGAAATCGATCATATAGCCACTAGATGTAAGTGTATAGCGCATTTCAAATTTCAAAGTTGTTACCTGTCTTTACGGAGTTAAACGAAACTTACCGAATGAGGACTTGGAGCCCGATCGCTCTTCTTATCACTCGCATATAGTACAATACTCACATGACTGAACAAAAGACTGTTTACAGTCAACTAAATGCCAGGTCAGGAGATGGCGTGAGTATAGACAATTAACTGGGTCAAAGAAACGTAGCTACTCAACTTGATTATCAAGCTGTGTAGAGCTGCGCTTCTTAAGTCGACGGATTTCCATTTTTAATTTACTGAAAACAAACTTTTCTTTCGTAATGCTGGTGTTGACAGTGTTTTTCCTTTGTTTACATTTGTGTTATATCCAGTGATACACTTGTAACATTTATTAAAATATCCTGATGATGGGAGAGATGTACGCTGCCGAAACGTCAATTTCTAATCGTCTTTTTACCTGGCTTGTTTCCCAAGATCTCCAACATATTCATCGCCAGAAAAGCTTCAGGTCTTAGTCTATGTATAAGATGTGTTTCTGACAAAGTACCGTAAATTTCGAAATGTTTCGGAATAATCTATGAAGTCCTTTTCATTCTAACAGTTTCTGAATAACTAGTAAAATGTAAGAGCTAAACAAAATAATACGAAACACAAAATATTTGGGGTACAATTTCATCTCCGTAGGTTGTAACAAGACAAATTTTCAAGAGAATTCCATAAAGTGTCCCTTACATGAAATAGTTGTTCTTAATTCTTATTTATTAAAAAATTAACCTGAGTATTTTGGTTTAAGTCCCGCAGGCTTTAAGATTTTACATAACTAACAAAATGTATTTACTAAATCCAAAAATAACCTTGAAATACTTCTCTTTTTTGTAATTATATATATTTGCTCCATTTCCAGAACATGGAAGAGTGTCGGGAAGATGTTAAGGAAATCAGATGTTCTCACAATTTTACATCTATTTATGTAAATACCGGATGGTTTTCGTTAATTATTTCTAATAGACTGCATGAAATTACAAAGGAGCGCATACAAACGTACGCAATCACGATAAAGCAAATCTATCCAGATCATGCTCAAATGATCTCATAAAGGATGGGGAAGGTAAATTCATTAATTCCTCAATGGAGTTTGAAAAGCCAGCGGTACAGTGTCAGTTATCCCAGGTGGTAATATAACGTCTAACGTGTGGTATTCTCCATAGCGTACCATAGTAATAAGCCCTGGCGAGACAGCCTTCAGAGGATCAAGGTCTAATCAAGAGCCAAGAGCCAAGAGCAGGTCGCCCGGGTTCTCCAGGACGCAGGGTAACATGCCACGGTACATATCCGTGCTGTATAACAGCTACTGTCATTCGCGCTAGCTTCCGTGTCGTTGTATTAGACGCCGCGGTTGGTCTCTACTGATGCTTCTGGTGCCGGGGTGTACCTCCTATTAAGGGGAGCAGTGCCCGATCCGCCTCGCTTAGGACGGTCTCTAGCGATCCGTCAAGCAGAGGGGAGCACCAGAAGCGAGAGGCCAGATGGAGTTTGGTTTTTGGGAATTGGTGTGTCCAGGTCGGCCGCACGCTCCCGGGCGCAGCTGCAGGTGTCACTCTTCCAGCCACGACCAAGCACGGTACTCAACCTGGCCCAGAACAAGAACCTCCGTTTCTGCCTCCCTCCGCTGCAGCAATCACTCCAGGCCATCGGCATGTGGAGTGAAAAGTGGAGGATGGACATTAGCCCACAGAAGAGCTCTGCCCTTCTGTTGGGCAAGGTCCTCGGCTGGCGTCCGGAACGAGACTTGCGTTTGAGGCGGAGAAGTATCCCTTGAGTTCCATCCGCAAAATACCTGGGTGCTCGACTGAACCGCGGCCTCACTTTCACTCCACATGTACGTCAGCCGCGGCCACGCTGCGCACAGGCAGTTGTAGCCCATATTCCGGTCAATCATGCACTCTCGCCTCAAAGTACGGGTGTATCATGTGATCACCCCGCCACTGTTCCTATATGGAGGCGAGGTCTGGGGTTCGGTGGCTCGTACCACCATCCGCAGACTGTAAGCCGTGCAGAACAGGGCACTCAGAATGATCTACGATACCGAATGTACGTTTCCATCACACATCCTACACTCCCATTCTGGCATACCTTACGTTGAGGACGTTGTGTGTGAACGTTCGTGCACATTGTATGCCAGAATCACACCTCACCCCAACCAACTATTAATACGCTAGGTCAATTTGAGCACCATGTACCAAGAGGGAGAAGGAGCCATCGCCTCCCTAAAGTCGCTCTTGGGTGGTGAGTTCAGTCTCTCATCCCTTCACTGCCAAACTCCGTCTGTCCCGGCCATACCGGGGCTGGATTAGGTTTGTCGGCTGACGGCCGCCAGTCGAGTCCGTCCCGTGTGATCAGAAGACGACTAGAACCTAGATGTTCCCCACCCGACCTCTCGCTCCTGGTCCCACCACCCTGGACGGAACCTGCAAGCAGGCCGCTCCTGCCGTGGCGGCATCGGGCACTAGCCTCCCTTCTGGAGGCAACCAGAAGCACTAGCAGAGGTCGAACTAGGTCCATCATCTTACAAAGACATAAAAGCTTGAGAACTGACAAAATCTATAAGACCGCACCGGTAAATCCGTTCAGCAGAAAGGTACCGTGGCACTCTGTCCACCGCCCGGGAGCACCCGGACGACTTGTTCTCGCGGTACGGTGTAACTTGGCTGTGTTTGGGAATGAAGGTGGAGAGACAGACTTTATCACGCAAGGTCATCCTTGGGGATGATGATGATATATATATAAGGGCGCTCAACTACGGCGGTCATCAGCGCCCTTTAAAAAACTAGTCATGGCAAGAGCCAGATATAAAACCTTCCAAAAACCATACAAGTGTAACAAAACCTATTAAAGATACACTAAATAAAAAAATCAATCAAACCCTACTAAAAATTTCGTTCACTAAATCCTAAACTCTAAACTAAAAGAGAATCTAAAAAGAATCTAATAGTCTCCACGCATGGCCTACACGTGGGTGGGCCTTTTGACCGTCTCCCACAGCCGCGATGAGGAGCCCACACGAGGGAGACTTGGCTCGGGACCCCGGGTGCGCCAAACCCGTACCTACCCAATTAGGCCCCTGGGGCGATCCTTGGGGTTGGCGGTAGCTCCTCCTTCTCCTGGGGAGACGGCGGACCAAAGTCTACCAAACCGACTGCAGGTCTCACGTCCACTTAAGCACGGCAGAGGTGGGCGATCATCCAACCGATACGGGGAAGAAATGTGGCCAGCACCTCGGCATCCTCAACCGGAACTTTGGTTTTCGTGACCAGGGCTGCTTACCTAACATTAGCTTCTCACTTTCCTCACCATGCTGAGTGGACAGCGATTCTATACCCGGGAATTAAAATCCGCATTCTATCCAAACCCGGGTGGGATCGAACCCGGGCCGTTTTCCGTTACCAGGAACCAAGGCCTCAGCCCACTTCGACACGGAGCAGGACAGTGTACCATAGTATTGACAAGTATTTGCTATAGTGGGGATAAGATATTAAAAGAACATGTTGTGTGAAAGGTAAGAATCCTTATGAGAACGCCGTATAACGGTTACGCCACATATATTTACTTTTTATATCCCGTACACTATAAATAGGGGAGGTATTGCATTCCACCCAACAATTCAATACAAGATTTCACCAAAAATAGGCGTTTTAGGCTCTCCTGAATCCAAAAGGAAGCACTTTTACTCTTTTACTCTTTAGGTTCGTGTGTGTCTGTGTGTGTGTGTGTGTGTGTGTGTGTGTGTGTGTGTGTGTGTGAGTGAGTGAATGAGAGAGAAAGAGAGAGGGAGGGGTATAACACAAACGAAGAGATAGTTAAACATCAGCCGGGCATTTAAATTCAGTAGCTTTTGAGTTGGAATATAATAATCTTTAAAAAATAATCTCCACTCTTCCTAACACTTTACCCTATTGAAAATGTAAGTTTTGAAAAAATGACATCAACTATCTCTTACGATATACTCATTGCAAAGGAAATGAAATATTCGGGTCATGTTTTCAGCAGTCTTGTTAATTTTGGATATAAGTGCAAACCGCAAGGGATAGACAAAATTGTATTACACAAAATGTATAGTCACTTAAAATTCACAATTTATGTCAAATACGGGTTTACTCTAATGTTCATCTGTACTGACATGAAGTCGATAGAGGAATAAGCACATGTAGGGTAGTTTGTACAAGAGTAGAGAAGTGCATTAGATATTTTATAGCAACGTTTCATCTCTTACTGAACGTGTATTTTCAAAACCATGTATACACCAGCGCTCATGGGACAAATGCTGCGAAACTACACGATAAAGAAAGCTATAAACAAGAGAATAAACAAGATGGAAAGGAGGTAATAAAAGTAGAAAACTCAGTCCTACCAACCTGGGCCCGATCAGATAACAGCAGTCTTGTCTAGACAGATAACATTTCCATATCAGAAATGTCGCAAGCAAAACTTTTTTAATTCCATTGTCGGCGTAAAAGCGGTTAAACTGCGTGTTTGGCAACTTGGTCACGTTGGCAATATCAGTAAAATTACTCAGATCCAAACTCCAAGTTGTATAACACTAAACATAAACTGGAGCGAACGTTTCTTTGGTCAGTTTTCTAAAGTCAAGACATTTCTGGATCAGAATGTTCCATTACTGAGCCTGGCTCTACAACATTCCAGAAAAAAAATACTTTGCTTACAGACTTCTCAGCAACAAAAACATTCATTGCTCTTTTGGGCATAGCAAAAGAGTCACACCACGCTCTCTACTCAGATTGTACAAACTATTTGTACAATCCCTTATTCCTCTCTCTACTTTATGCTTATCGAGATAAACATTTGTATACATTGTTTTATCACATATTTCCTTGCAGTGGCGGCTCGCGAGCATTTTTCATGGTCGGGAAAGATTCTTTTTCTTTAATTTACGTCTTCCACCGTTAAGTCATATCGGACGATGTATGAAATAGGTGAAATGATGCTCAAATGAGTCCGGGTTCCATGGAGTTTAGAGTTACCTGACATTCTTCTATCAGGATAAGGGAAAACCCCGGAAAAAACTTATCCATGTAACCCGCCCTAACCGAGATTCGAACTCGGGACTTCTTGAACGTGAGGCACACATGCTGCCACCACGCTACCGAGGCGGGCTTGTGGGGACAGTTGTGAAGATGCTTGTAAAGAATGTAGAAGTGGGGTTATACATCTTAAAGAAGGTCAAAAACTTTCAAAAACTCTGCTTTAGCAGGAATGTGGCTAAACATTATACAATTTTAAGCATCAAGTAACTAATAAAAGAAGATAAAATGGAACTCATCAAGTGACAGTGACACTTATACAAGAACTGAGCGCGGCTGTGCTTCTAGATGGCGAACATTTAAATTACTCTGTTTTTGAAGTTAGGGAACAAATCAAACACCAAAGAATTAAGCCTATCTTGGCCTATGTAGTTCGTAAGGAAATACTATGTACTAGAACTTCTCTCTGCCTCGGTTGTACAAACCCGAGCTATTACTACAATTTTCAGCGTTTAGTGCCCTTTTTATGGTAATTTACGTCATCCAACATTGTCATATCGGATGATGAATGAAATTGGTGAAATTATGCTCAAATGTGTCGAGGGTCCATTGAGCTTACAGCTTCCCGACATTCGTCTTTAAGGATATGGGAAAACCCGAGAAAAAACCGTATCCAGTTAACTCACTCTCACCGAGATTCGAACTCGGGACCTCTTGAACGCGAGGCAGTCACGCTACCATCTAAGCTACCAAGGCGGGCATACAATGGTTGTACAGCAAATTTAGTTGTTCATCTTTGAAGCACAACAAAGAAGTTATTCGAATGCCTTCTTAAATAAAAAATAATTTTTGGATGGATAAATAACTGCAAAAATATTTTTTTTCTATGTTAAAATCAATACCCTGGCGCTGGCACATGGTACCTGGGTTCGCTTGCCGGTACCGGCGTAAGATTTTCCCCGCTGGTTAGTCTGGTCCGAGTTTATTTAGCATCATGATACTAAGATAGCATCCCTATCTCTCCCATCCTGCAGTTTTCTTTGGTATACAGTTGGAGGACTTAGCAGCCGGGGGAAATGGGTAATCTCAACATAGGGAGACGTCCTAGGGATTAAAATCAATGAATCGCGTTAAAAGTACTATTAAAACATTGTGAAAGAATAGATCCTTTAGCCAGGATAAACAAGTAGTTTTAATAAGTTTAGCTAAGGCAATTATCTCAAGGTGTTCTTAGAAACAATTCCTTTGCCCAACTATTCCTGGTGCTGGAGAAAAGCAGGCGGATCGGTCCTGAAAATTAAAGAAAACAAAAACAATTTCTAGAATTCACGGTGCGAAAAACTGTGATTCCTAAGGCGAAAAAAAAAAAAAATACTTCGAATTTGGCAATGGAGGGTTTTGTTTGGGGTGTAGGTGGGAAGTGGTGTCATATTCGGAACCTAACTTGATAAAAGAGCGAGTATCTTTAAAATTCGTGTCTATTCTCAGGTTCCTTCCTGTGTTACAGAAGTGTGATTGATTAGTCTGTAGCACTCGTATTATGCAATCTTGGCAGTTGTTGCAAGAGAATTCTTCTCTTAGCACTTCAGCGACTCAGGAAAACTGATATGTGTTATTGTTATTAATAAAACAGTTATTTTAAACCTTAAAGTTGGTTTATCTGGTGAAGAGAGAGGAAATGTCCGAGAAGATTCAATAGAGAAGGACCTGCAGCTTTTTGAAGGGAACAGGTATAACTAGGTGGGATGAAGGAAAGTACATGGTAGCAAATGTTCCTTGAGGTCGACTTAATAAGAAGTTTTATAGTAAAGAGACGCCATGAATAAAAGAAGAAGAACCTTAAAGTAATTTATATATCTGACGACAGCAGAATTTTAATAGCTGCGCTTTCTATTGTTTTGATTTAGAAAGTGTTAAATTCTACAGCCTCAAACAATTGACAGCTCGCTTCATATAGTTCATTTATTATCCTTTATTTAAAGTATCTGCAAACTTAACTGGTGTTTATATTCTTACACTCACTCAGGATATTTTGAGAGAAATATTTCATAGTTCACAATTACAGCATCCGGTAGCAGATTTATTGAAGACCAATGGAGGAGGCATCAAATTTATCATTATATGAAGTCACGCGTAGTCTTACAAAAATTATTGCTGTTATTTCAGAAACATCCTTCATGCCCTTCTCTTATACCTATTTAGATATAAATAATATTTAATGTTATATTTTCCAAATGAATGCGTCTGATTCCTGCTGGGGCATATCCAAACGTGCACGAAATCAGTTTAAAGTTTCTACCCCATTAGAAAACAAAAGTCTCCTGTACTTAATGTACCCCCGTGCCTACTTTTACTCTTATTATCGTTTTATTACTTCCAAGGGGTGGCAGCTACAAGGCGGGGGTTGTGTGATTTATTCCAGCATGTTTCGGGGGTGAGACACACCCCTTCAAGAGATAACGTCCTCTTCCGGACTTACCCCTTAAGTTCCAACATCTCAGGCTGAAATTGAAATATCTTACACCCCTTCTCCTGTCCCAACTCTCCCCCCGGAGTTAACCACTTACCCCCGGAAGTGGAGATTGCTCCGGAAACGTGGACAGAGACGAAGTGTAATGCGCCAACAAAAACTTTCCACGCCCCTTTTCTTTCCACGAATACATTCTGTCTCCTTCCTTACTAATTCCGTCCCCCATCTTCTTATTCCCCTATTCCTTTAGTTTTACTTTGACTTATATATTCGTAAACAAAGACCTGTAAAATAATTCCTATTTGATCTTATGAGATGCTGTTTCTGTTTCGAATAGCCATGGAACTTGATCCATAACCAATTTAATTATATATCCTTATTAGTCGACAACTTCCTTCAAATATCTCAATTATTAGCTTCAATTAAATTTATACTGCAGTTGTTTTTCCTTACAGTCATCTATACATATCCTGAGAAACAAACAGTTCACAACTATAGCAGTTCGCAGGAGATTCAGCGCAGAGAGAGATGCTGCGGACAGTTTGTTAAATTCTGATATCTGTACTATAACAATGAAGTCTATGATAGTTTATATTCCTCTTATCCGGGGAAACTAAAGCTAGTAATTATGCAATTTTAACAAGATCTTGCAGATACTGGTTTAGATTGATCACTTTATTTGTGCCCGTCATTAATGATGTGGAATTAGTTTAGGACTCATTACAGCTCGGGTAATGGGTGGTTTTGGTTGTGATGTAGTTTGAGTTTTCTCTGTGGAAGCAACCTATTCGGAAACATCCAACTTCTGATATACATAGCACTGATAAGTGATCAGTTAAAAACATGAATATTTAATAATTAGTACATTTAAAATGCTTTATACACTTATGCATTATCACAACTTGCCAATTTCTCCTGGCATTACTTTAATTTCATATTATATGAACAAATATTTCTGTTTAAATTGCGCGGTGGATTATATTTATATTTATATTCTACTTCTCGCAAGAAAACGGTTTCTTTTTCTTATCCGGGTAAATACTAACCACATTTAGAAGTGATGATCAGCTATAGGAAGTTCGTACCGTTTCGCTGTTCCCTATGCAGGCTGCGACCGACCATCTCCCGGCATCCAAACAAGTCATAGATAAGAAAAGCACAGCCGAGAGGCGTAGAAACCGGTTGCCAAGAGAAACAAATGACTTATGAGACATTTGTAAATGCACATCTATTTAGATCATTATGTACAACATACAAATTCTTAAGTAGTACATTTGGGTTTCTCTCTGGCTGATCTCTATTATTTAAATAGGCACATTGTTGCAACATCCAGGCAATTATAACGCGGATTGTAACATTTCCTGATCGAATGTAAATTAATATCCAAATAATAAAATTAATTTCTTAAATATCCTAAGACTCTTACTAGACAAAATGACAAAGCAGGAATTTAACTACATATTTACTCATCTTCGGCCGTATTATTAAAAACAATAATTTACCGCTGAAGACTTTCAAATGAAAAACTCATTTTATATCCCGTAAAACAAGATTTAGTTGATTCATAATCTGTTTCAAATTAGTTAATGATTTCAGCTAATTTAGTTTCTCGATCTGGCTTCTCTTTTTTCCATGTTCGATGAAGTATCCCACTGAAATGTAAATGTAAATAATGAAGTAAACAAAGACATGAATAAGTACACTTCTAGAAAAGATACAATGGTTGTACAGCAAATTTAGTTGCTCATCTTAGAAGCACTACAAAGATGTTATTCGGATGTCTTTCTTTCTACCAACGTGCTCTGTGCCATGCAGTTACACCTGTTTTGCAATAATAAGTTGCATTCTACGATGAACTTTGCCCTTGCTAGTAGCGCTGCGTTGTATAGACATGTCTGGTCGCTTTTACAATGCTCAAGAAAATTGGTACGAACTTTCTAGCTCTGGTGACGATTAAAACAGTTTAGTATCATTAAGTTACCTCAATATGCCGACTTTCTGTTAAACCAATTAAAAATTACACTAATTTTTGTAAAGTAGACTAAAGTAATAAACAGATGATTTTGAAAACGTGTTGCTATGTGATGACTTTGAAATTCCAGGCTCTTTGCACCACTACTCTAATTAAATTTCCATAAATTTAAGTCAATTTTATAACAAAAGAAATGTATATCTTGATTACCGGGAAACCCAAAAGCATCCGAACCGACTACGGAGTGTTTTGCCTCTCTACGGCCTCGGCGCTCGTTGCCGTCTGCCGCTATCGTAGAAGGGCTCAGAAGAAATTACGCAACATTTTTAAACAACTTTTAAATGGTTCACTTACTCATTTTATTAAAGGAAATGCTGAAATTTGCTATGTTTGCCACCTCTTTAGCCAACTACCCATCTCTAACTGTAGTTCACGATTAGCGGAAAAAGAGTAACAGGCCCAGTTTCTTTCGAGTTGACACCCGTACATACTGAACGCAATTTTATCACCTCCACCTTCTTAGAGTATTAAAAGACAGGGAGTTTCATTTTGTGCCATTTTTTCAACAACACTCTGCAACACTTATACAGCGAATCTTTCGATGAGAGCGAAGTTTCAGAACAGCACTGTTGGTCGAGATTTAGGGCTCCCTCGGTCCCCCAAACTAATCCCCCTATGGTTTCTACCTCTGGAGTAATTTAAAGCATAAAGTGTACAAGACAATATCACACACCCTGGAAAAATTAAAACAAAATATGTGCCAGGAAATAGTCATCATTTGTCAACATGAACTACGGATAATGATGAATAGTAACCTAAAGAGGTGCCACAAATTATTGGACTACGGAGGTGGCCAGTTGCAGCAGCTCCTTTAACAACATAGGCAAGTAAAGTCAGAAGACAGGCAGAACACTGCATAGCCGGTTCGCATGCTTTTGGGTCACTCAATATTTTGGAATTGGTGATGAAGTGCTTGGGCGGGGTATGCAGTCATGCATTTTTCTACACCAATCAGCAGCCTATTAGCGGCGCTCTGTGAAGTCTCTCTTTTTCTTTTATTCTACAAAAGAGAAATAATTTTCTTTATAAAAACTTCCAGATTATCTCCAATTTGAGTAAGAATAGCGTGAAGGAGGTAGGCAATACAAAGTCTCTCGGCTCGCCATTACACTGTTATGCGTCTGTGCTGTTTAACCACATTCCGAGGTCAATGGTGCGCATTCAACACCGCGATGACGGTCATTACTTTCAGACCCAGACATCAAGACGAAGCACCAAACTTATTCATAACAAGAACAAAGGACCAGAAAAAAAGAATAATAATAATAAATACAGGACTTAGAGGAGAGCGAAGCGAGTCGTCATAAACAGCTTTTTCATTTCATTATACCTTTGTTTCTCCTTCTCGCACTAGACTTGTGCGCGGTTACCCTCATTAGCGTGAGTTTGTGCCTCGGCTGAGACTTATTTGTTTCTTGCTAGTGATCTGTATTGAAACTTGTCATTCCCCCACTCACTGTCTTTTACAAACTGGCTAGACAACTTTATTAAGTTCTCTATAATGTATTTATGATAAATATAGGAACTATTGCATATGACTCTTAATTAGATAACGAGATTTCACAGAATATACGTGATTTGAGATTTTATGAATTCGATAAAAGGTATATATTTAAGGAAATGTATTTACTTGTTTTGTGTATGTGAACAGCACAATTCCAGCTCCAAAATTTGCTAAATATCAAACATGGCATTTACCTTCACGTCCCCTAAGGATATGACAAAATAATTTTTAAGAAAATTCTACCAACCCAAACTCAATTTACATGCGATATTTTTTAAGAAATGGCACCAACGATTTTGAATAAATTCACCTGCTTACGATATTTCCATAAACAAATTAAATCTTCGTAGCCGTATATGAAATTAGCGAAAATAAGTGTACATATATGTAAAATTTAAGGGGCTGTGGCCTAATGGTTTGACTGCCTCTCTTAGTTTACATCCCAAGGAGCAGTATGTGGGATTTTTCATGGATAAAATGATGTCTGCATAGATTTTCTCCAAGTTCTCTGGTTTCTTCCGCCAATAATTTCAGCAACTGCCAATATTGCCTTTTCTTTCATCCATGTCGTCCTCGTTCTGTTTTATCTTCGTCATTACTCTCATAACAAGGTTCGTGCTGATAAGTCTCCCTGGTTAACCTCTGAACCAAACATTTATCCGGAACTCAACAGATATATTAGCCTAAGGCTCATTTGTAGGTCCCGGGGAGTATGGTTTTCCTTCTTTTTCTTCCGGCTCCAAAGCCTTGCTTGGTTCACCTTTTCTTTGCACATCCTGTATTCCTTGGTTCTAAAGTTACGTCCTGCTTTGGGTATTCTATTCTCGGTCATCCTGTCCAAGTGTTGGTTCTAATTTCCTCTATATTTAGTTATTATTTTATTTAATTCCACTATGTTTAGCTGTTGTCTTACTTTAAGAAGTTTATTTAATGTCATTTGTCTGACAAACTTCATTTCAACTGTCTGTATTCTTCTTTTATCTTGTAGTCATCTGTGTTTCTGAGTCCTGAGTTATAGTTAGAACAGCCATATTTCTTTATATAATTCCACTATCGAGTCTTGCCTACCCTTTTCCTTAATAATTTTGTATTGCTCCTCTTATATTTAAACAAGTGCTATGTCAATAGATGAAAAATGTGTTTTTGAATAGCCTATGAACTCCTCTTCGTTATGGGTGACATTTATATAACTGACACATATATTGTAATTTACGTCCTCCAACGATGAGTCATATCGTTCGATCAATGAAATGGTTGAAGTGATGCTCAAATGAGTCGAGGATTCATGGAGCTTAGAATTACCCGATATTCGTCTATCAGGATAAGGGTAAGCCCCGAAAAAACCTTAGCCAGGTAATTCACCCTAATCGAGATTCGAACTCGGGACCTCATAAAGGTGAGGCAGACACGCTACCATCTAGGCTAACGAGGCGGGCCCTTAAGAGATGCACAGAATTCACACATAAGGAAAGATCTCGTTAAAGCACACATTTGAGGTTAACTTTTTTATGTATAAGGCAAACCCTTTCCTAAATATTCCTTGCTATTTGCTTACATTTTCCAATGTTTATAATTTTCTCAATTAGGAACGTTGTTCGATATGTATGCAGGGTATTAATGAAGTACACCGAAGTAATTGCAGGGATTGTAGACGTCACTAATATAACCAAATTGAGATAGGCAATGAATGGTCTGCAACTAAACATACAGTTAACTTCGTTAAACCTAATGGGCATCACATGCTGCTAAGTTGGTACTTTAACAAGTTGGGTGCAATTACTGGATTATAATGTCTTTAAAACTGCTTCCCGATTCTTGGTACCTCGTTATTGGCAGTCTCAAGATTTAAAGCCTCAAAGATCCGTCAAATCTCGAACTGCCAGTGCGACACTGAAGTGATTCACTGCCTTCTTGCAGCATACACCCTACTCTACTGGTGTTTCTGATTACGGCTCAATCCGTAACGCCGAAAACTAGTATTCCAAAATCATTCGTTCGGTTCCTGTCCTGTAGTTCATTTTTTCCCTGGTCTTTTTAATTCGTAAATGCCAATAGCAAGAAATGGAGTGATTCCTAACTAAGAACTTGAATCTGATTGGCCAGTGTAATAACACTTATTAGACACAGTACGACAGTCGTTCCGTCGCAGCTGTAAACTTTACATTGAAAACGCCGGTTGCCATTTCGAGTAGTTCTTCTAAACGTGTCGTAAAGAGTGGCATTTACTTTCTATGTTATGTATGCTCGTTAATTCTTTAAACCACTTCCCATTTAGACCTACAGCATGTGAAACTATTAAGCAGGATTTAACCTTTGTTTGAATGATTTGTAATTAATTGTACTGACAAGCTTAAATTACTCCATCAAATGCAAAATTTTATGCAAAAATTAAAAACTTAGAAAAAATATTTAAAAACAAAGAAACAAAACAAGAACAAAAAAGTCTGAACGTATAGTAGGCATGAACTCAGTTACCACTCACTCGAAAGCAAATTTCGTAACCATTACGCTAGCAGAAATACTCCGATATTTCTCTTCATTTTCGTATGTTGTGAATCCAGTGGTGTTATAAATAGCAGTGGCATACTGGCACTTTAGAAACTTATAGCCGTAAGTTCAACATGTAAACCAACAGGCCATAAGTTTCCTATTTCAAATTGCTTCTTTAAGATATCTCCATTTACTCTGAAAATGTAGCTAGTTCATTAACATCCTGTATACATCCACACATAGACAGAGACATTGATCATGGAAAGAGAACAGAGTTTCAAATGCAGCATGCCCGCCTCGGTAGGGTGGATCGTAGCGTGTGTGCCTCTGTTCAAGAGGTACCGAGTTCAAATCTCGGTCAGGGTGAGTTACCTGGATAAGGTTTTTCCGTGGTTTTCCCTTAGCCTGATAGATGAATGTCAGGTAACTCTAAGCTTCATGGACCCCGGACTCATTTGAGCATCATTTCACCCAACTCATTCACCGTCCGATATGACTTAACGTTGGAGGACGTATTATATTTGAAGTTTTAAGTCACTTTGGGACTAGAATACCTACACATGGGGTTACATTTGCTAATCTCTTTCCTTCCAAAGATCACGACGTGTACTAACTTTAAACAATCTTTTGCTAGTAGTATTACAATTCTATAAAAAGTTGTTTTAATAGAGATTACTTCATTTATTGAAGTAAACCAACGTATAAAAGAAGTGTAACATGTTTCCATTTAAACATGTGTGCTCCCCATAAGGAACTTTGTCCACATATTTTGTATATCACAATTTGTAAGACTCTGATCCAGAACAATTTGGAGATCTTGGAGGTATATCTGTGTGTGTGTGTGTGTGTGTGTGTGTGTGTGTGTGTGTGTGTGTGTGTGTGTGTGTGTGTGTGTGTGTGTGTGTGTGTTTTGTAACCCATTACACATAAAGTAATCCATTGTAATCACGTTATTTACACAAACAGTTCCAAAAAACCATTAACATTTCCGTGTTAGAGAGCTTCCCGACTTAGAGTATAACTTTACATGTGAAGTTGCTCCGTTACGAATATTATTTTCCGTTTTTCCAGATTTCCGTCATATAAAAAGTCCGCTTTAGGAAGCTTTTACTGTATATGTGAAAATTTCTACTGTACAAAGACCATAAAGAGCAGAGCTTCGACAAAAACCAACTCAAGCTTATGGTGACTCGTTACTCATTATAAAATTTGCATGATTAAAGTTGTCATTAGTTGAAGTTGTAATTAAATTACGTAGCAAGTAACTTTAATACTTCACAAACTTAAAGTTCACTGCATTCCCTTGTATCTACATGATTGTTAACATCATAGAAGTGTAACGCCAGTTCAACATTCGATATTCCATCAGCTGTGAATGAATTACAGTTTTAGAGTTATAACGATCGATTTCCTTTTGGATTTTGGCCATAGTAATGAGGTAAATATAAACACTTTGAAGTGTGATAAAATGGTGTAATTGAACTGGCATTTGTGAAAAATGAACAGAAAAATCAGCATCTGTGTTTACTAATATAGCTGGATATAAATTCCAACAGGACAAACAAATGAACAATGAACCCATTCTCAGTTTAAAGATATGATTACACATATAGTTAATTTGGAAGGCTTTCTTTCTGAAGCACAGTTAAGTGTTTGCTCGAAATTGTCTCCATATATACTACATCTAATGTTCTTTGTCAGTCAATAAAGAACAATTAAATCTCGGCTATGTATAAATAACATAGTTAGAATGTATTATACAATTTCGTAAATAATTACAAAGTTTCTTCCCCAGTGTAAGTTATTACAGGTGGAGCCCTCTCTGGACAGCAACAAGCGATCGGTTCTCCCCTGGCGGACAATTACAATAACTAGAACATCGTCTGCTATATAACAAATTCACTTAATGTGTTTCAGTCACGACCAACCGTTACACAAAGGTTTACTAGTCCGTCTGTTACAAATTTGGAGTAAACTTTACGCGGAATAGTTTCGGATGATATTTCAAGTTTCAAAGTCCTGTAGTTAATTCTTTTCCCTCGTCTTTTTAATACGTAAATTGCAATAGCAAGAAATGGAGAGATTCATAACTAAGAACTTGAATCTGATTGGCCAGTGTAATAACACATTTTAGACTCAGTATGACAGTCATTCCTTCGCAGCTGTCAACTGTACATTGAAAACGCAGGTCGCCATTTCGAGCAGTTCCTATAAAACTGTCGTAAATTGTGGCATTTACGTTTTAGATTACGTAAGTTCGCTCATTATTTAAACAATCTCCAATTTAGACGTATAACATGTGAAAGTATTAAGAAGGATTTAACCTTTATTAGAAATATTGTAAAAGTTCTTGCACTGACAAGCTTAAATTACTCCGTAAAATGCATTAATTTATACAATTATTTTATTAATTTTATTAATTTTATTAATTTATATTAATTTTATTAATTTATACAAAACAAAAATTAAAAAACCAACAGTATGGTAGACTGAAACTTAGTTACCACTCACTCGAAAGCTAATGTTTTAACCATTACGCTAGCGGAAGTACTCCGACAGGTCTCTTCATTGTCGTGCGTTGTGACATCCAGTGTTGTTATCATTAGCAGTGGCGTACTGGCCCTTTAGAAACTTATAGCCGTAAGGAAAGATAGAATCAGACTGAAAAATTCAATGCCATAGCCGGGATTTGAACCATGGATCTTCTGAATTTTTCAGTCTGACTCTATCTTTCCATACTTTAGCCTACACACAGCCAGTGTGAAAGAACAATTAATTTCCATTAATTGACCTAATAGTGGTTAACTATAAAGCCCGAGCCTTAGAGTACTTACACGTTGTAAGTGGCCATTAAGGTAGTTGTCTAATGTGTTTATGAGAACTCCTAAGTGGTTTACCGGGAAAAGCACGAGTCAGTAGGAGGATTTAATGTCATGTAGACACGTTGGCTATAGTAGCTCAGGGGTTAAAGCGGCTGGGCGGCATCCAGAAGATCCGTGGTTCATATCTCGGCTATGGCATTGAATTTTTCAGTCTGACTCTATCTTTCCTGACTTCAGCCCACACACAGACAGTGTGAAAGAACAATTAATTTCCTTTATAGCCGTAACTTCTACGTGTAAACCAACAGGGCATAAGTCTCCTATCTCACATTGCTTGTTTGAGATATCACCATTTGCTCTGAAAATATAGCTATTTCATTAATATCCTGTATACATACAATAACAGAGAAAGAGAAGGGAACGCATGCAAAGAGAACAGAGTTTGAAATGCAGGGCATATCATTTAGTTATTTAAAGGCCAATTCATCTTGAACCTACAAGAACATTAGCAATATTTTTTGAAAATGTTCATCTTTGTTAAGATGAAGTAAATGGAGGAATAAAACTTTTTAAAAATAACTTTTACACAAGATGAAACTATATATATATATACAATATATGAAACAGTTTAGATTTACGGAACCTCAAAACGCGTATTTCCAGAGAAATTTCGGAATGGAACTTTACAGTGGAATGCAATACTACCTCTATCTATTATGTACATGGTAGAGGAAGTAAAATGTGAGTTATCTTACATTTGAATTACTGCTTAGTTATGAAAGACTGTGTGTAGTAGTCAGGCTAAGAAAGAAAGTTGACAATGAAAGAGTGAAACGTAGGCCTGGTACAGTAAAATGTCAGTATCCGTCCCTATACGAGGGAGATTTAGTGCTGGTCCCTAGGGATGGATACTTGTGTTTGCCGAGTGAGGCAGTTAGTGAATTCCTTGTGCAGGCAGCCACAGATCAAGAAGCTTCTTCACTCTGATCCCTGCCGGCTTAATTCCGAACTAATCTTCTCTCCCTACATAATGTCCTCAAAGACGAGAGAGATACTTGCCGCAAAAAATATCTTACTCTATGTCGCTTCCACTTATTTTATCCTTCTCTTCCGCTTCTCTCAGACGCAAAAGGAAATTCTCGTGCGAGATAAACTGTTACCAGCATAAGCTCGAAATATTTTACCAGCGTTTTGTGCGCCGTTAAACTGAGAAGCAAAACATTCCCTGCCGTGTGGTTTTATAAATAATAGCAAATGAATTTCAATGAACACATAGCGTAATCACTAACTCGTAAGATTAATGATTGTATACAGAAATGAGATAAATAACTACACTAAACACTTTACGTATGTTAAACAAATGCATAATGTAAGGAGTATTATAGTGTTGCTCGAATGGTTACCATGGATTTACCTTTGGTAATAGAATCCTCTCAGATAATGCACTGATTACTACACGTGGACGTAACATCTGTCATTGGTGCTAGCACAGATCAGAGAGCTACGGCAGCTCCACTCTCACTCTTCTCACTTTTACCAGAATAATCAGTGTGTTATCTGAGAGGTTTCTATTAACACAAATAAAGCCATGGTAACGCTTTGAGACGCACGATTATACGAGTTTTTTCTGCCAAGGGATAGGAATTAATTTTTTATGCAGCACAAGTGTTTAGGAAAATTAAATACACATTTGCTATATGTGCGCGACAAGAAATGCGATCAGGTCCCAAGTCCGCATTAGGCAAGTTTCCTTTAACTCCGTAAACATAGATGACAACTTTGAAATTTGAAATAAGCTATACACTGACATCTAGTGGCTAATAAGATAAGCTTTATCATGTCCTCCATATTTCGTTTTGATCAATTTCGAGGCTAATTAGCTAACCATTTTACAACAATGGTATCTTAGAATTAGAATTTTAGTTCGTCCTTGGCAACATATACATGTTATGAGACACGTCAAAATTTATAAATACAGTACACCTAAAGTCAAACTGATTACATACAATATCCACAGTAAACAGATTTTCTATGGTTTCATGTGGTATTCGCATAGACTAATTTACTACAAGAAATGTCATAATATAATTATTACAGGTTTGTGAATGTACTATGCTCTCAGTGCTCATCTACATGGTTATGGTTCTAAAAATTCATTAACCTATAAAAACAGTGTGCATGCAAAAATTTCTTAACCTTATTCTTCAAGAGTTTTAATGATGCAGCTTGTTTAAATGAATTTTGAAGTTTATTATATATTATCTCTTTGTAGTTAAAGCTTCCTTCATAAAGGCTCGTTTGGTGCTCTCGAATTGCCAGTATGGTGATAATCTACATCAACATTTACTTGAAAATGATTTATATTTCTATTAACATTTGTGGATGTTATGGCTCTCGAAAGGGGACACATTATTATTTGTCTACCTCCGTATAACTGTGATCTGAATGCCATTGAGCTGGCGTGGGCAAAACTAAGGAATGTTTTCCGAGGGTGCAAGGTTACTTGTGATATCTTCGCTTGTCTTACTCGCTATTTTGCTGAACTGTTTTGTTTTTCAAGGTTGACCACATGGCAGAAACAAAAGAGCGTTTAGCTCTCGCTTCTTCCTCTGTGCCCGCACCACACCGTAAATCCAGCGCTCAACTTATCTTGCGCGTACTGTATTTATTTTCTTAGAGAGAGCTAACGCCATTGGATCCTCTCTTTCACTCTAATAGACAATACAGTACAAAGGTAGAATCGGAATGAAAAATCCAATATCATAAGCGTGATTTGAACTACGTCCAATTTTAGCCTGGTTATTCTAAATATATGATGGTAGTGTATCGGCATAATATAAATGCTCCTACTAAGAAACACCCATGTCTTTCCGATGGGCTATATGATCTCAAGTTCTTATGAGATAGTGTATACCAGTGGTGACTTACAATGATTCATAGTGTCACCAAATATTTGGTACAACAAAGGAAATTAATTGCTCTTCCTCACTTCATCATATGTACCACCAGGTTATGGTTATGTCGTACTGCTATGTGTAATGTATGTAGTGTTTAACGCCCGCTTTTACTACATACGGCACCGCAGGCGGTGACACTGATGATACATGAGATCAAGATGGAGCACCGGTGGAATGAGATGGTGGGGGAAACCGGAGGTCCCGGAGAAAACCCTCCCCAGCGCCGTGTTGTCCACCACAAATCTCACTTTGCGGTCGCCTGGGATCGAACCCGGGCCGCCTTGGTGAGAGCCAAGCGGTCTAACCACTGAACAGCGACGCGGCCTTGTCATACTGCTATGTTGAAACGGTAGCTCAGTGTTTAAAGCAACAGGTCTATTTGACCTTCCACTCTCGTAACATCATCACAGCATGAAAAGTAGAGGAAAGAACTGTTGCTTTAGAAAAGTGTAAGTAGTTGAAAAGTCCAACCCGTAACAGGGAATACATCTCAAATGGTTGTTCAAATAAATATTATATACTTGAAATAATTGCGCACTTAACGACTACTTCCTTTTACGTAATAAGATATTTCTCCATATCCTAAAGTTCAGAGTTAAAGAAAAATTCAGACAGAATGAAGAAAGCTTCAGTAGCTATTCCAAAAAAAAAAAAAAACTTACAATATATATTTTTATTATAAAATAATTTAAATTTTGTTTAAATCAAATTCATTTTAGCCATTTTTGAGACCATCAAAATGCTCGAGAATTTTTCCGGTGTATGGATATTCAAGAAAATCTTTGTGACGCATTCTAGAAAACGAATTTAAATACCTAGTTTTTAATTTACGCAGAAACACACACATATACACACACCCATGAGCACGTGTAAAGATGTCATTATCAAAATATATTTTTGAATCATGGGACCTCAAAGCATACATCTTCATGAAATACCAATAACAGGTTATTAGTGGAACTCAATATTTCTCATACATACTACGTAGCCAAAATAAAACTATTAAGAAGGTATGATGTAGGTTCTTGCATAGACCTACAGACTTCACAGACAGTTTCTGTTACAAGCTTATCGCCTGGAATAACTCAATGAGGACATTTGCCACCTACGTGGCATAACTCCGTACATTAACCCTGTAGGACGAAAGGAAACAAAATGAGATAAATAAAATTAATTAGACTGTGGAAATCACTAAAACACTCTTGTTCAGGGTGCTCGATCAAAGGGAATCAAAAGAGGTCCTCCGAACCTGTCCCACTCAGTTGATTGCCCATGGAGACAGAGAAAGCTTTGTACTACAATAAATATATCAAACGGAAATTTTAGCGAAGATACATGATCTGGTGCACATAGAAATGTATGGTGTATTTTTCAATCGATCGCTTTTGAAATTAGTCTTACAAATGCTTGTTATTCTATCTACTTCATTACGGAGTAATACATTTCGTTGTCATAAGAATACAGCAGAATAAATCAACAGCTATGCACCCTCTGGTAAACAGAGGACGGGAGGGTTATTGTACTGCGAAATTAGTTAATTAAACCGATAGCTATACTTTTACGAGGGCTGTTCAATAAAGAAAGTTTTTTTTTTTTTTTTTTTTTTTTTTTTTTTTTTTTTTTTTTGACAAACATACCTTTATTCATCCTCATTATTTTGATGGTCCTTCTCAAAATAGTCTCCCATGAATGCTATGCACTTGTCCCAGCGTTTCTGACAGTCTTCAAAGACATGCTTGAAACCATTTTTTAGAGATCCTTCAAAATCGCCTCCGCAGCCTTCACCACTGCTTCTGATGATTGATAATGCCTCCCACGAAGGCGTTTCTTCAAGTTAGGGAACAGAAAATGTCACATGCGGCTATATCCGAACTATAGGGAGGGTGAGGGATACACTTCACGTTGATTTTTGCAAGATATTCAGCAACAACATTGGCAATATGCGGTCGCGCATTTGTCGTGCTGCATCATCCAGCCTACTTAGCAGAAATGTGGTCTTTTGCAATTGATATGGACTTGCAATGTTTTCAAGATAACCCTGTAGAATTGCCCAGTTACTGATGCAGGTACAACTTGCTGATAAACCATTCCATGAATATCAAAGAATGAGATGACCATAACTTTCCCAGCAGAGGCAACCACTTTTTCTTTTTGGGGGGTTAGTAATGAAAGAGATTTCCACACCGAGCTTTGCTATTTGCTCTCAGGATCAAAATGATGTAGCCATGTTTCATCAGCAGTAATTACGTTTGAAAGAAGCTCCGGATCTTCCTCTAACATCAACTTTAACTGCATGTTACCTCCATTGCAGCGGTAGGTGATACTGAACATGTCTGAACTTGCCTGGTTCTCACAGGCGAGAACAAGTAGTACCAATAATGAAACTACTACGGCGTGTTTGTTTCACATTAAGTTAAGCGAATATAATAAGATTGAATTTTAGTGTGAAGAATGATCGTAAAATATTCTTCATTCAACAGCCCTCGTAATAAGCAGATAGCTTTATGATACCTTCGAAGTTCTAGTTACATGCAACACTACTATAAAAATTATTAACTACTTACCAGTTTTTGACAAAAGTAAGGCATGTCTTGATAATTAGTGTGTCACAAAAGCAAACTTTTTGAAATCTGTCCCTTTAGGAGATCCAACTTTATTTTATCAGTAAGACTTTGTCCACCTCTCAGGTATATTTTTATGCAACATTCAGTTATATTAAACTTATGTTCATATAATCAGAATCTTTAGACACAGTTAAAAAAGAAAAAAATCGAAGTACTATCCCAGTAAAGAATAGTTTGAAGTGGAGAATTTTTAAAAGTCTTTGTGTTGCATCCTTGTAAATGGTTTATTGTTTTGTTTAAGAGCTATACTGTTCGGAGACCCGTAAAGAAAGACGTTTTCCAAAAATCTTGAAGGATTCAGATTACTTCAAACATTTAGTTCCAGTACTACCTTGCTATAAAATTACTGGGTGAAGTACAATAATTTCTGTACTTAGGTACTTAGTAGAGAAGGTAGTAGGGTGTACATGAAGTATTGCGACAAAAACTGGAAAGTGTACATCAATTAAAGAGGGAATTCCAGTTAATAAGAATGCAATTTTACTTTGCTCTAGTAGCAAAAATGGAAAACGGTGTTAATTTTAGGAAAAAGTTGCTCATTCGATTTTATTTGCGATTTATTGTGACCCACTGGTGATAAGAGAGAAATAGTCGCATTGTACTTTTGAAGTCAGTCGACAAATGGCCTCCAGATTTGAATGTGCGAACAAGAAGACGCTGTTACAATAGTTGGCCGTAACAAGGGTTTGAAAGCGAGTAGGGAAATCGGAATTTCATCCCTCAAATGGACTTTCCTTTGCTCGTTCTACTGATAGGAAAGACGAGAGAGCGAGAGGAAAACTTTTTTGTCCTACTCAGGACGGCGTTTGTTGTGACGTCACAGGGCTTCCGATTGCAAATACCAAGGAAAAAGGTACTCGTTTTACTAATGGACCTTGTGTGGCAAACACACTTTCACTTTTAATCAGAGCATCCTGTGGCTTCCTTAGGGAAAATGTTTTGTCTGCCATATGTCTCTCCAGAATTAGCTGATTTTGTATGCAAAGAAGACAAAAAGAGGCACATCAACAAAGCGACTGTCAACTATCTGTGCCAGCCTGTGTAGAAGGTCATTCATCCGTCATCATTGACCTCATAAATCATCCCATTGGAAACCATTTCAGTGACACAAAATTATGTTTCCTGTATAGTCTTGTATGAAACAATTCTTACAAAGCAGTTTCTTTTATCACTTCATGTTGAGATAGATATTTGGAGACATTTTGTTATTACATATTTCCCGGTAGGCGCAATGGAACAGGGGAATCCTTAAGCCATATTTAGAGTTGATCGACTGTAAAATTTCCTTCTTCTTACATATTCGTGAGAAGAATCAATGAATGAATGAATGAATGAATGTGTAGTGTTTAACGCCCGCTTTTACTACATACGGCACCGCAGGCGATGACACTGATGATACATGAGATGAAGATGGAGCACCGCTGGAATAAGATGGCGGGGGAAACCGACAATCTCGGAGAAAACCCGCCCAGCGCCGTGTTGTCCACCACAATATCGCTTTGCGGCCGTCTTGGTGAGAGCCAAGTGGTCTAACTACTGAGCCAAGGCGCGGCCATCCGTGAGAAGGTAAAGCAAGACATCCCATTTAAGAAAAGTATCAAAGTCAACCCATAGCGTAAGAGCCCAAGTGGGCCAAAGCCTGCCAACACAACGGCCGGCCTCACGCACACAATCATAACGACCAACAGACGTACAGTAAACCACAGGGGGCCTGAGACGCAGGGGGAGTGCAGAAAGTTCCCACACCTTCCCTGGACAGGTTTATGACACCTCAGGTCAGTAAAGTTACAGACCATTCAAAATCATTCTGTCGGTTTCTACTTTTGAGAATGTCGCAAGGTACAGGTTGGCGATTAGCCTCTCGACACCCCAACTGAAAATTTGGCTAAAGCAACCAAGGCCGCTACCTAGCGTAGCTCCTCACTTCGTCACGATGCGGAGTGGACACTCGTACTATATCCGAGACTTAACACCCTAAACCTTCAATTTCCGGGCGCGTTTCGTGGCAGGGAACTAAAGCATGATCGTTTAGCCCACCACGACACGGCACAGTACTTAAGAATTCTAAGAAATAACAACGGATATATCCGAAGGCCTAACTCCACACAAAAAAAAAATGGTTTCACATGGACTGCTTCCATTAATTGTGTAACCGTTGTACTACAGTGGCAAAGCGAGAAGGCGTATCGGAAAAAATTTGCAACATAGAGATGTTATCCTCAGCTTATCGGTGAGTCCAGTTTATGTATACTCTGCTTAGATATAATCATGTCTTCTGGACAGCAATGTGTCATACATCGGTATAGACACACGCAGCTTCCAATCGCTCTATTTGTGCTTCGTAACTTACTGTACATCACCTTACTAATATTTCACTCTTCTAATCTACCAGATAAGACCCGATAAAACTGATCACAGCGCTGGTCACCTGAAAGGCAATAGGCCTCAACGCTCTGTCGATTAATTCACTAAGATTTTGTATCTCTGTTTCACTTCGCTAGGCATACAGAAGTCGTTACGAATGAAAGGATTTCAGAGGGCATTGCCTTATATTTAAAATGTCAATTTCATTTGTTATGAAACTGCATTAAAATATAGAGCATACCTATTTATTTATTATCCAATTTTTGATTCCTATTTTACCCAAAGGTATATTAGGGATACAGTTTACAAATTTATGAATATAATACAATTTACAAAAGCATAACAAAATTCAATATCAAGCTGACAAAGTGTAAACATCAAGATGAATTCTTTAGCTTAAGAAATGTTTTGTTTCAGAAAGCCATGAAATATTGATAAGTTTTGTAATTCATCAAAATATGTGTAAGTGGTTTTGATAAGGTGTAGCCTAAGAATTGAAGCAATAATTCAAGTTCGTAGCTTTCAAAACAGCAAAATGGGCAATCAAATAAAATGTCAGGGACATCTTGAAGATGACTTCCACAAATACAATCAGATGTGAATTTGATTTTAAATCGAAATAATTAAGCTGACACTTTGCCATATCCAGTTAAGAATTGAGTGAGAACATAGTTAGGATTAACGAATTTACATTTATGTCTGTCAAAAACCATTGAGAAATATAAATCCTTAGGCAAAGCACCACAATCATTTTAAGCAGTATTCATTCATTATGTTTGCCTTACATAAGAAATAAGGCATAGAGTGTAAATTTCTGGAAGATCTGAAGTCGCAGCTCTCTTTTCAAGCTCATCTGCACACCCATAGTGCATATTTATTTAAATATTTAAGAACTATTTTGACAAAAATATAATTGTATAGCAACAGAGTTCTCTTTAACGTGAAGTTTGGAATTGATTTTCTTTCTAAACTTTTATGTGGCATTGTTGAAACACGCTGAACTTTAGCACCAAATTTGGTGATTCAGCGAATTTCAGATTTTCCACTATCCCCTCACAGAAGGGGCTCACGCGGATTCATACACCAAACACACATGCACACGAACACACGGATGTCCTCTCCCAAAAATCTATTTTTTAGGGATTCAAGGAGTCTCAAAACATGTGTTACATTACATATAATATATAATATAAATATATATTTATGTACTTTTGTGATATCACTTCTATTATTTTAGAGTTGCGTCACATATTAGAAAATGTTAAAAAGTGTAAAAATGTTTAATTTGGATATGTGGGAAAGTATAAAATCAGTAACTGAAAGAGAAATGAAATTACAGAGTAGGCCATGAGGTTTCAAAGTGTGAGGAAACGAACAATATCCAGGGCGACAGAAAATCAATAATCCTCTTTCTATTAAGGACATGAAAGAAGTTGGGTTTATGTAAGGGTAATGGCGTAGGAAGAGTTTCTATGTAAGTTGTGTGGTTTTTTGTATCAAATGGTCACAGAGTAAAATATTATGAACAAAGAATATTATCAATTATTATTTTGACAAGCCAAACATAAAATATCAAATAATTCATAGACCACGACTGTGAGCCAAGGGTTTCGAGCGCCGATTGAGTTCACCAGGACAAAGGAAATTTAAATCATTGTAATTTAACTACTTCAGTAAGATTTTGAATAGTTACCGCTCATCGTCATATGCAAAAAATAACAACAGAATAGAATAAATTTAAGGACACCTATGACTGAAAATTTGAAATCCTGAACTAAGCTGAGCTTTTTAAGACTTATGTCACAGGTGTAACTTAGTGCAAATATGTTACGGCTCACATGTTATCAATTTTACTTTGATGGTTTCTAAAAATGGTCAAATTCATTTATTCTTGGTTACATAACCTAAAAGTTCGTTTGCGACAAAATAACTTAGATTTTGGTGTAATATTTTAACAACAGGTTCCCAATACAACCATTTTTGCCCTAAGTTTCCCTGTGTCGCAATAACTTTAGACTTCAGATATTTTTAAAGCTGTGAATATGACTTTTACTGCCCAAAATTTGACATTTTTTGTGTTTTGAAGTAAAGAAAGTGTGCTTAAATATATCTCAAAATAAAACCCAGGGCAATTTGTATTCACGATGTCTCTATGAGAGTGTGTAGCATGTTTCACTAGTCTAACTCTAAAACTGCGACGCAAGGAGCTTCTTAAATGATGAAAAATGCAGATATGTTCAATATCGAGAAAAAAGGATAAAGAATTAGAATTCATATCCTACACTAGCATTCACGTAACTTTGAAAGTAGATTAAAGCATTTAAAATTGGCTTGCGGGTGCTGTCTAAGCATTCTTTGGATTTACAAAGGCTTACACTATTCTATAGATTAAAAAGAGGAAACGTGATTTTCTGAAAATGTTCATGAAGTTTCGTCATACATATCTTTAAAATTACAAAATTGATTCAAAAATAATTTTCGAAAAATTACAATTTTTTAACACGCAACTTAGAACATTTCACTACAAGTTACTTCTCAAAGAAAAATCTTATTACACCCGGTATCAAATTTTTGTTTGGAACAAAACATTTCTTCTAATTCCTGCAAATATTAGGAGAACGTAAAAATGTGTAACGGCAAAAACAATGTGTAAGCTCCCTGTATTATTATCCACATCTTCATTTGTCGTCGACATGAGAGAAGTTCCAGGCACGTCTAAATCTCTCGTGGACCACTTTTAGTCTTGAGTGTTCTCAACTTTTCGTTTTCCCGATTTCCCTTAAGAAGTTTAGGAGAAAGCTCAACTCTCCCCCTTCTCGCTTTACTCTCACAGCGGTTAACGATGTGTTTTAAGGAACGCACGACCCATTTGTGGTCCACGCAGACTTCCCCCGCTGTTACGTCAACATCGTCAATATGTAGGGTAACTGACACAGTGGCTGTATCTGTAAAAGCCTACCTCATTAGTTTGTAGTAGTCTGTTTTTCATAGTCTTATACATAACGTAGTCACACTGAAATTAATCAACAATGCCACTAGTGCTGTCGAAATAGTCGATGAATTCTTCAGTCGCAACTTTGGGTACAGTTTAACCAGAGAGAATCAAGAGTGGCCTTTGCTAAACTATTTCACGAGTAACACGTAGCGATTTATCCAAAAATCGTGATTAATGCAATAAAATTCTAAAACATTTTGATTAGTTTGGAATGCAAGTTATGCTGCTTTTGTAAACGAGTTAGCATCGTATCGGATCCTTTCGCTACTCTCGTATCTATGATTGTAATAATGCATCTAGTATAAGTCATAGCTTTCTTTACAGATAAAATGATGAGGAATGTTAATTTGTTAGCCATATATTATTTTCATAGTCTATCCATTGTACTATTCTCCATTGATTATATTAGAATTAAAAAAGCAAGACTCTGGTAAATATTGGACCAGAAGGCATGTTCTAAACACACTGAAAATGGCTTTCATGAAACGAAATTATTGTGGTTTCAACAGCAATGAGTGTGAAAATGTATTCTTTCACAGCTCACAAATTAATCGCACTAAAATATAACTATTCATTTAAGAAGATGTAAATAAAGAAACTTTAGGACACTGAATAAATGAAAAGACAACAATAATTTAAAATAATTTACCTACAAAAACATTTGAGGATTAACAGTACGTAAACTAGGAAACAAAAAGTGTATAATTTTTGGCGGGTGTTAAGTAAATTTTACGGATTTTAAGTAGGAATTACTTATATTTTAGCGACCATTAGGAGTATTTTCAAAACACTGGCAGAGCTTGTTGAAAGCATCTTATTTTTCAACAGTTACATCTAATCAAACACCAATATTAAACCCGTGGAAAGCAAAAACACAGAATGATTAGACAAGCAATTTATACGTATTATAAAACTCTTGAGTGGCCTTATGGTCTGATGGTTGGTATGTCCAGGAGTGCTGGGTTCGATCCACAGTAGAGAATGGGAACTTGTTTTGCTCATATTATTTACCACTCTCCTTGAAATATGGAAGTACGAGTGAGTGTAAATGTATGTCTGTGAATTTGTGCCCAGGGAGCAATTACTCCAAAGCCAAAACCGCCCGTATGAGTTAGGCGAGAGAAAAATATACGAGGGCTGTTCAATAAAGAATGATCACAATTTTTTTTTTTTTTTTTTTTTTTTTTTTGACAATGTACCTTTACCCATCCTCGTAATTTTGATGGTCCTTCTCAAAATATTCTTCTCTTAATACGATGCACTTGTCCCAGTGTTTCTGCCAGTCTTCAAAGACATGCTGGAAACCATTTTTTAGATATCCTTCAAAATCGCCTCCGCAGCCTTCACCACTGCTTCTGATGATGGATAATGCCTCCCACGAAGGTGTTTATTCAAATGAGGAAATAGAAAAAGTGACATGGGGCGAAATCCGAACTATAGGGAGGGTGAGGTATGCACTTCACGTTGATTTTTGCAAGATATTAAGTAACAACATTGGCACTTTGCGGCCGCGCATTATCGTGGTGCAGCATCCAGCCTGCTTCATGGAAACGTGGTCTTTTTTGCCTGATAGGGACTTTTAATATTTTCAGGACATCCCTTTAGTATTGTCCAGTTACTGATATGTGTGCAGGTACAACATGCTGATAAAACATTTCATGAATATCAAAGAATGACTTAACCATGACTTTCCCAGCAGAAGCAACAACGTTTGCTTTTTGGGGGGTTGGTGATGAAAGAGATTTTCACACTGAGCTTCGATATTTGCTGTCAGGCTCAAAACAATGTAGCCAAGTTCCATCAGCAGTGATTATCTTTGCAAGAAAGAACCTCCGGATCTTCCTCTAACATCAACTTTAACTGCATTTTACCTCCATTGCAGCGATAGGCGATACTGAATATGTCTAAACTTGCCTGGTTCTCACAGACGGGAACCAGTAGTACCAGCAATGGAACTACTAGGCGTGTTTGTTTCACATTAAGCTAACAGAATATAATAAGATTGAATTTTAGTGCGAAAAATTATGAACGTACATTATGATCATTATTGAACAGCCCTCGTTATATTTAATAATTGGGATGAAAGGGCAAACAGAAGATGGTGTCTATCACATAGACTAGTAGTGGTGATAACATTAAATCTAAGCTTCAGAAAAAAAGAAAATGAATCTATAATGATGGAAGTACTCAACTAAGAATAAAACGTTATGCCAGAAGGACTTAATTGACGTCATTTAATTAAGCAAATTAGCTAGAATAAATTAATTACGTAGTGAAAGAAATATAACCCTTAAAGTAATGAAAATGGAAGTTATATCCTATATTTAATCAATATTAGAGCCTAAGGAAAGATTAACACATAATGCAATAAGGTATTACATACTAATACAACAACACATAATAACATTAAAAAGCAGGGACGCCTAAGTTGTGGTTCAGAAGGTAAAACATTACATTTGTATTTAAAAAGTGAAATAAGAACGAGAGAGAAATTTAAAAGAGGAAACATTGAAAATAAATTACAATAAGTCAAAACTACGTAACCTAGCATCCAGACAAATGAGAAATAGCATAATAGTGCCAGAACGTGTGAGCTGACGAATGACAAATGTAGAAGTTTCAGGACTTGTAAGAACACGAAATCAAAGGCATAGCTCTAAAAGCCAATTGAGAAGTGAACAAAAAGGCTAAGCAACTACTTCCTCATCCCCAAGCTCATCAAGCCGCACATACTATACAATCCATCACAGTTATTGATGTTCGAAACAATTTATTGAAATGTGTGAACTCAGGTAGGGCCGTCACTGGAACTCTTACCCTACTGTCATCAGGAGGTGCCGTGAGGAATTGACTTGCGGTAATCCCCATACTTGCAGCTAATTACAACGGCGTTGTCAGCTTTCAGATAGCGACCGACGTATCTCTCAACCACGACCAGCGATTGTAACCTGCCTACATTGTTCATTACATCTGCAAATCGTTCATTATCTTCTTGTTTTCTGCTTCTCTCATCATTTATCTCTATCGTCCTTACCAGGGCTATCTTTAACTTCTATACTATTTACCAATGTTAGGTAGAACCTCCATGGGAGCGAGTATTTTTTTTTTCTTTCTGATATGTTCGGTATGTTAATATGCGGCCGGCGGCTGCGGTGTTGAACTATAGGATCATTTTTACAGGAAGTTGTGAGAATAGACACTCCAGGCCGATAAAAGTAATGCAAACTAATAAATGAATTATTTCAAGTGAGCTGTAGACTGTTTCAGAAACATGTTCCCGTGCATTTTATTTTCTCAGAAATGACCCCAAATAAAGCAGTACATGTTTAAACATTTATATTACATAAAAATGTAAATTCTAAATTTTCTAGGAATAGCTTGTCAGTCCTCTTTATTTTGAGTGAATCGTTTACAGTTTGCTTCTGCCCCGACGTGTCATCCAGGTAGAGAGGGGTGCAGTGAGACAGAGAGAGGCCAGATCAGAAGATATGACAGAACAGAGGGTAGTGTCCATAAGCTTTCCAAGTGAAACTTCCCGCCGGCAGCTAGTACAACTAGGTCCGCCCCCCCCCCAGTAGATTTGCATAACTGAAAAAAGTGAGATAGACGAAGATTTAAAAGTAACCCACGGCATGGCAGCCCAAAGTGGGTCTAAGCCTACTAACCCGAATGCCGACCTCACGCCAACTTACGCAAGGAAGAAGTGGGCGATCATTCATCCGATAAGAGGAGGAGATGTGGTCAGCATCACAGCACCACCGCCTGGAAAGCTAGCTTTTTAGATCAGGGTTGTTTACCTGGAGTAGTTCCTCACACTACTGAGCGGGCACTGATTCTATACCCGGAACCTAAAATCCACACCTGTAGGGACCGATTCCGGGTGAATTCCGTGGCAGGGAACCAAAGGACAACGTTCTAACCCACTATGCCACGGCGCAGGGCAGACAAAACATTACTGGACAATGAAACACAACAAGGTGTCTTAATCACAATTTTTGTGGTGTTAATAATTTCTGAAACATTTATTATTAATGTTTGAATTTTAAAACACCTCATACTTCTTCAAGTGTTAGGTCTACACTGGCTTGTTTCTCACGACGATCTGAACAGTATGCAATTCGAAAGTTTAAACATTTAATAATTGGACGCATCTACTGCCCCATAGCTTCCACAAGTACTTAGAACATCAGTATAAATAATTGAAATAACCAATAAAATACCTAACAGTAAAATGTAGGAAATAATTAACTCATAATTTTATTTTGTATAATTTGTGTGCTTTAAGACAATTATATTTTAGTAGTATGCTCATGTTCATCTCTCGTGCTTTAGAGGTGAAAATGGTGCGAAATACTTCAACCACAATGTTAAAAATATGGCGAAAATATTTAAAGGAGTTCATTTCAATAACAACGGATATCTCACAAAACGTAGAGATGTTGGAAATAGATATTTCAAATACATAGTGCACAAACAGCTCTACAAAATTATTCCACATCTTTTCGAATTAAGAGGTCTTCACAGGTTATTCACAAAATATTTCAGACTTTAAGTACCATTTGTTAAATAATTATTTTACAGGTGTATGCATACCTAATCGAAGTTATCTAGCCACTTTGGGCGAAATAAAGATTAACAAATCTGCAGCCATATAAACAATAAATTTGGCGGGAGATTTTCTTGTAAAACTTGTTGGCACAACAATAGGAGATGCCGTACAAAGATTTAAAATTTAACAGGATTTCCTGTAACCCTTTTTAGTCCATCATTATTGACTTGTTTCAAGGAACTATTAGCCTGAAGTGTTGTCAAATATTATGTCCTTAGTGGTCAAGAAATAAAATGGGATGTGGTGCACTCATACGAAGTTATCTTGTCATTATTGTTCAAATTGTTCTTACAGGGACATATTTATCTGTCCACTTCATAATAAACGATACAGACGTTTTTACAAATAGTTGCATTACCTATTTCCTTGTAATGCAACGGAATAGGGCATTACAGTAAGATCTAAGCAATATACACGTCCTTTAAGGAGCTGGTTGCTATGTGATAACTTTGAATAGTCAGCAGATGAAAACATTTCAGAAAAGTACAAGTATTTTAAAATCAAACCAATGCAATGAATTTATCAGAAAAATTTAACTCTACGAAAAAGTCATGTTTGAGAACTGTGTGCTTTAAGAGATCTAGTTTTGTGTAGGAGGTTTTGTCTACTTATTGTGTTAATCAGTTATATCAAAGTTATTCAGGATATTTTCATATTTTTTTAATTTACGTCCTCAAACATAAGTCATATCGGACGATGAATGAAATGGGTGAAATATTGCTCAAATGATTCCAGGGTCCATAGAGCTTAGGGTTACCTGACACTTATCTTCCAGGACAAGGGAAAACCCCGGAATAAACCTTAATGAGATAACTCACTCTAACCAATATTCGAACTCGAGACCTCTTAAATGTGACGTAGACACGCTCTCTAAGCTACCGAGGCGGACCATTCAGGATGAGCAAGTCTTTTGAAAGCATTCCAAGAAAGTAAGTTTAATGCATACATCTTAATTTTCTTGAAGACATCTCCAACTTAGGTATGTTATTTTAGTCAAAGTTGTTAAGAGCCATTTCTAAGTAAATCGAAGTTTATAAAAATACTCCTCGTGGTAGGAGAATATTCTTTAAACTCTCCTTTACAATGTCCTGTAAGATGGGAATTTGTAGACAAAATTTCGTACTTAATGGAATTGTCGTTTTTGTATTACGATGTTCACAGTTATATGTGCGAAACATACAATAGACGAAAGCTTATTTTTCTATTAAAACAATTTTTGGATTTACAGAATATGAAAATATACGAATTTCCGATGAAATGTTGACAATGAGCTTTTCGATGAAATCCTGTTCTTCCTCTACTCACGATAGCATTGGTAGAGAAGTGAGAAAGTTGATGGGTATTTGTTACCCAGACGTTAGATATACTGCAATATTATTTTAGCTATACATACAACTTAAATGGTGAAGTGAACAGTAACCCTGACAAACTGCTTTATGAAAAATTCCTGACAGCATCAAAATGCTAACTCGCCCCATGTATATTAGTTCTGAACTTCCCTACGAGAGTGAAAATCGAATAAAAGCTACTTTCCCCTGAAAGAAGAGGATAGACGGAACAATATGGAAATCCGAAAGATGTGAAGAAAATATTTCAAACAACTGAAGGTGGGGTATCTGCGCCATTTCCTGGGCAGGGTGGCGCCGACGGAAACCCTAGATCCGTCGTCTACTTCGGGAAATGCTTCTGAAGTGCAGCATTTGGAATTCGAGGGGAAATTCTCAACAACAAAGACGTCCCTCTACTCTCTAGTTTTAATAGGCAATAAAGTTACTTCCAGAAGATAGCTGTTTTGCAGACGTTTAGAGTTATCCAAGCTTGTCTTAAACCAGCTAGAGGTACAGTTATCATCTCTAACGCTCTGCGATACTCTCTGTGGTTATAATACTCGTAATTGAGCTAAAAAAAAAAGTAGACTCAGTTTGAAATATTATTCTGGCATAAATCAGAAGGCAAAGTAAATTTGATGAGCTTCACACTTCTTTTATTCCTAAGAATGCTTATTTATAAGCAGAAATTTTGAATTGCAACCTGAAGTTCAATTTCGCCGGAAATTATATATCTTGACGACTACTGAACCTAAGAAAAGCATTTATCAAAATGTCCCTTTGTTCTGTGAAGAGGAAAAAACAAAAAAAAAAGTCCTCTGAAAACCAAACTTGGTATTTAGGTTCAACTTTTTCTAACGAAAACACAGGAAAAGTTTAAATAAAGTATACCCGCCCTAAACTACAAATGCCCTTTATATGTGAAGTTCTCGACAATTATTGCATTTTAAAATTTTTTTCTAACGAATATTCTTAAAATACCAAACCTAAAATAAAAACTCGTACTACATATTTAGATCTCGTGATAGCACTCATTTTAGTTCAAATACTTATTTTATAACTTCGCATTTATGATATATTTATCTTATTGGTTTTAATCTTCAAATATTTTGGTCAAGAAAAGTACATTTCAAAACCATCACGTGACTATCAGTACTTAAAGGAGTTGACTATCACGTGGATCTTCAGTATTTCCTTATTCCATAATTTACTTATAAGTAAATTGTAGTAACAGAATTTATATAAATGTTTACTTGGATTAACAAGAAGCAAATAGAAGAATAAACGTTTGGACAAGAGTAGATAAAGTCACATGAGTGTATTATTGGTCAGGTATTTAGTCAAATTTTCGTGTATATGGCTTTAAAGGGTTAACTCATAGTGAAAAGTCAGTTAAAAACTGAGCTGGATAGTTAAGTTCAACATATCTCAAGGATGTGACACAAAGATTGTGAAGACTATGCCCACACTTGTAAGCTAAAATTCATTGGAAAGTTTTTGAAACTTTTGATTTTCTCAAAACTGGCACTAACTAATTTCATTAAAATATCATATGTGTACGATATTTGCACTAGAAATAGAATATATAGGTATATATATATATATATATATATATATATATATATATATATATATATATATATATATAGTATTTTATAGGAGTACCCTATGACGTCCTCTTCATTCTCAATGACTTTTGCATAAGTGATAATCCGTAAGAGATAGACAAATTTTTGCACACAAAAATCATCATCATCATCATCATCATCATCATCATCATCATCATCATCATCATCATCATCATCATCATTATTATTATTATTATTATTATTATTATTATTATTATTATTATTATTATTCAGGGAGTCCCAAAGCTATATTTGCAGCGAAATCTTGGTATTGAATATTTGGATGGAACAGAATATTTTCTCTACTAACGTAATAAGTAAATACACAGCAGACAAAGTAATTAGAAACTTTTCATGTGAGATAGAGAGGCGAGAAAGTATAACTTTAAAACTCAAGTAATGTATTTTCAAGAAAGTTTCCCCAAAACTGTCTCTTAGATGTAATGTTTCATAATTTTTATTCCGTCGAAAAGTGCTCGAGCAGTTTTGACCTTATATTTAGGACATTCGTGTGACAAATCACTTCTAGTCTGTTACATTGACAGAGTTATTGGCGCTGTGAATGAAGCTAGGCGGAGCGACGTGTGTAAACCTGGACCAAGAGAATATACGAAGTCGCTCCGGGCGATACCAGAGCTTGCCAAGTGCAGACATTCAACATTTTAATTGTACGTAGCCCAGAGTTACGGCAGGTATAAAACAAAAGTGCACCGTGAGAGAAAAAAGAAAGTCATGGCCAATAAAAGAGGTAAAAGCTTTGAATGTGATGGGGGAAAGTGAAGAGCAGTTTGATCACCTCTTTAAGATGTACTCAAATACAGATCTGCAATCGATTGTCGCTGAGTCGATACCACGCCATCAAATTGAACAAAAGCGTTCTTGGCACTTGTTTCCGATATAGCACACAGGTGAGATTTACCTCTTAAATGGTAACGTATGGTAAATCAGGTTGATAGATAGGGTAAAATGAGACAAAGTGAATTGGTTTAATGTTCTCTATGTTGAATACCAGGGCTGGGTGAC
>CM060947.1:50628374-50630874 GCA_030765055.1 Mantis religiosa | reverse complement strand
TTTTGTTTTCAATCGACCACTGTGTGACTTTTCTAATATTAATGTTCATGAAGTTCTCTACTTCTGCTTCTGTTTCTGCTCTGACTGCAATTAATAGGTCGTCTGCAAATGCTATAACTTTTGTATTCTTTTCATACTCCAGGTTTAGTAAACTGTTGTACTGTATATTCCAGTACCCCGGTCCACTGCAGGATCCTTGAGGGCAACCTTTGTTGACTGTTGTTTCAACTTGGATGTTGTTAGAATTGATGAAGGCCACTCTGTCTTTAAAATAGCTCTTGGAGAGGTTGTACAGGTTTCTAGGGCACTTGAAATCTTTTAGGGCCTTTAGGATGCTTGGCCACCACGCTGAATCAAAGGCTCCTTTTACGTCCAGGCTAACAATCGCTGTAATTTGTCCATTGCTAAACGCTTTATTTATAAATTCTTTAACTGCTATTGCTGCATCAGTGGTGCTTTTTTGGGGCCTGAAGCCATATTGATTTTCACTTAGTAATTTGTTCTTATAGAGGTGGTGGTTGATTCTACTTATAAGTAGCTTCTCTAGGACTTTCCCTCCTACGTTTAATAGACTTATAGGTCTGAACTTGGATGGATCTAAGAGCTTCTCTTTGAAATATCCATTTTCCAAACATCCATTGTATATAGATGTTACTGTTTGAGGGAGGCAGTCGATTGTCCACATCAGTACTTTGCTGGTTATTCCATCTTCTCCCGGAGTTTTCTTATGATCTATATTTTTGATAGTTGATTTAATTTCTTCTTCTGTAAATTTTCTATCGTCTGCTGTATTCACCGGTTCTTCTATTTCTTGCTTTATTTGTTTGTGGTGTTCTGTATCTTCCAGTTCATTGTCTTTTGGGATGATATAGTTGAGTGTATATTCCAATGTTTCTTTTAAGTCTCTTGTATACTTTCCTTCCTTGTTTATGAGAGTTGTTATCATTTGGCTGTCTTTTGTTTTTCCTGAGGCAGTCTTGTACACTATATTCCAAGGATTTGAGGTGGTGTTGTTGCAGTATTCTTTCCACGATAGGATCTTTGAGTTTTTTAGTTTTGTTTGGTATTTACTTTTCTCTTCGAAGTAGAGTTTTTGCCGCTGTTCTCGGAGATCATTGTTGTTTTGTGTTCTCTGGTATTTTCTTCTGAAAGCATTCACCCTCTTCCTCATAATTGTAAGGTCGTCATTCCACCATGGAACTGTTTTATGTTTTAGGTTGGCTGTTTTAGTGAATGTATTGCTAACTTTGAAGGCCTTCATGCATGCTATCGTTTGGGCTGCACTGTATTTATTTATTACCTCCTCTATGTTCACTGAGTTTTGTATTTGTCTGGATAGTTGGTTGTCTATATCTTCAATGTTAATTTCTTTTTCTGTTCCGCAGAACTGTTTTGCTATCTCATACAGTAGTGTTTCTTGATACTTTTTGCGGTCTTCTTCCTTAGTTATATATTTTATGCCTGTGTATTGACTGTTTAGTTTTTCTTTGTTCCACTCATTTTGCCCTATTAAGAACTGCAATAATCTATGATCGGAGCAACTCTCTTCTTCACTTATCTTCCAATTCTTTATTTGTCTCAGGAGATTGTTATTGCTTATAGTCAGGTCCACATTACTTTTCCCTCGACTACTTTGGAAGGTGGTTAATTCACTGTCTTCATTATGTATGTACAATTGTTTTGTTATTAAAAATTCTTCCATTTCCTTTCCCCTTTCATTGGTGATTGTGTCATGCCATGTAGCGGATCTGGAGTTGCTATCCATTGTAATAAGTAGACCATTTCCAGAGGTGTATTGTAATATTTTGTTGATTTTTCTCAGGTCGTTTTCTAGTTTACCTTGACTGTCCAGGTACATGTTTGCCGAATAGAATTTTGTATTTCTGTAGATAATTTCTACGACTACTGTATCTTTGTCTGTTAATTCTGTTATGAGTATGACGTCCATATGTGTATTTGTTACCACCGTTGCTACTCTACATCTTCCCTCGTTTGCCGCATATGTTTTGTATCTCTTTGTGATACCCAATGTCCTGTTGTTTATTATTCTCGGCTCTTGTATGAATATTATGTCAATGCCATCTCTTTCTATTAGGTTCATGAGATTGTCAGTTGCTGCTATTGAATGTTGCAAGTTTATCTGTAGACAGCTGATCTGTTCTCTAAAGTTTGTGTTCTTAAACCCTATTAACTTATTGGTGTTAGATTGTGTTTCCATGTTAATAGTCTGTATTTTGGATTTGCTTCTTAATTGCTGCTTGTAGGCTTGGGCAGTTCCTGTCTAACGAAGTATGATTTACGCAAATTGTGTTCCTAGGGTTGTATTTGTTATATGTTGTGCAGTTTATGCATCTGTATTCTTTTTGTGTTGCCTTACATTCTTTTAAGCTGTGGGCGCCTGCACATAGGGGGCAAGTTTCTTCTCCCTTACAGTCTGTGTGCTTGTGGTTGTATTTACTACATTTGAAGCAGCGATTGACTCTCAAATAGTCTTCTACAT
>CM060947.1:50558374-50625874 GCA_030765055.1 Mantis religiosa | reverse complement strand
TTTTAATCTTAATTTGGGCTGAGGGGTTTTCTGGAAAAAAAAAAAAATGTGTATTGCTTCCGCAGACATACAGGCACACACAACGATGGATGATTGGATGACCTGATTCTTTTTTTAAATTTCCGTCTTCCAACGTAAGCCATATCGGACGATGAATTAAATGTGTAAAATAATGCTCAAATGAACACAGGCTCCATAGAGCTTAGAGTTAACCAACATTTATCTGTAAGGATAATGGAAAATCCAGGGAAAAACTCATCGAGGTAACTTATGACGATATTCAAAATCACAAGGGAGCTATCACTGTACTCACACCGCTACGCACCTGAAAATTTGATGGTGTAATCCCTGCTCTATACAGGGTGCTCTAAAGTCACTATCCATTTCAATGAAAACGCAATATATTGTTTCCCTGCTTTTCAGATACTGGTATCTTAGTACAAGATGTTTAGCACAGAAGAACAGGTTGCCATTGTTTGTGCACGGGTACGCGGATTGTCATATGAAGACGCCAGAGCGGAATTCACCCGTACATTCCGCAAACCAGCTCCATCAAGGGCACATATTCGTCTGCTTGTGAACAAATTTAAGCGTATCGGCAGCTTGTGTGTGATGAGACACGTCCTGGATGACCACACGTCTTAACAGAAACAGTACAGCAGGTTCAAATTGCCAGTGATAGGTGTCCCAAGGCATCAATTCGACGCCTCAGTAGGGAATTGAACGTCCCTCGCAACACAGCGTGGGAAATTCTACGTTTCTACGAAAACGTCCGTATCACATTCAAGTTCTGCACCATCTTGAGGACGAGGATTTCGCCTGTTGTCGGGCAATGTGTTATGACCTCCTGGAATATGTAGAGAGTGAGAATTTAATGGACAACATTTTATTCTCCAATGAAGACACTTTCCATGTTTGTGGGAAAGTGCACAGACACAACAGCCGAATTTGGGCATATGAAGAACCACATGAGGTATCGGAGTGGGAACGTGCTACACCGAAAGCCAATGTTTGGTTGGGTATGACAAACCCAAAACTGTATGACCCATTTTTTCTTTGCCGAAAAGTCAGTAAAAGGTAACATTTACCTCAACATGTTACAACTGTTCCTTGAACCGCAGCTTCAAGAGTGTGGCTTACTGGATACTGTTATGTTTCAGCAAGATGGAGCACCTCCACATTTTGCAAACATCGTCCGTGATTACCTGAACAGAACCTTTCCATGGATATGGATAGGTAAAGGTTCACCTCGGCTGTGTGCTTCCCGTTCACCGGAACTTACTCCGTTAGACTTTTTTTGCATGGGGGTATATCACATCTAAAGTGTACACTAGCAAAGTGAATGGTCTGCCTAAGTTACGGAATCGTATCAGGGAAGCAGCAGGTCGAATTACGGATGACATGTTACAGTCTACATTTCGTTCCAGTACTGAAAGATGGCGTATGTATTTTGAGCTATATGGAGGTCATTTAGAAGGGCACTAGAATATGTGTAACACTTTGAAATAATATTGATTTTTCAATCACTGTCTTCCTTCATTGTAATGGATAGTGACTTTACGACACCCTGTATAAACCAGTGTAACAATGATCTGCTGCGGAGTAGAACGGCAAAGCCCAAAGCTGAAGTCTGGAAAGTGACGCATGTGACCACTTGCAAATATCTCTGGAAAGTGACGCATGTGACCACTTGCAAATATCTGCTGGACATCCCTCGTCAGCTCTGTTCTGGGACGGCACTCCTTACGTATGCCATGTGTAGCCCGCTATTTGTCAGGGGTAAGCAATCCCTCCCATACAATGCTGTGTTATTGTGTCTATATGTTCCTACGTAATCTGGACTCATTTTCGGGTACTTCCAGCTCTACTCTGTATCTCATATTTGGTACACAGGCTCCACAGAGCAGAGATGATAATTCCCTTGTTAGGACCTCTTGAGCTTGAGGCAGACAATCTATCATCTACGCTACCGAGGCGGGTGATTAGATGGATGGAGACATACACAGAACCTTTTGTAAATAATTATTTTTACGAAATTATAGCCTGAAAACATTATTTTTGGCTGGCTACAGAAATTTTATGTTAAATATAGTAATTTCTCTACTTACTGCATATACGTATGTGAAAACGTATAGAAAATTCATGAACACTGTGTATTTAATTAGATGCCTACTTGTGTGGAGTAAACTTACGTACATACACCACACATATCCTCGTGGCTCACTAATGGACAGGCTACCGTTTAGTAAGGTAGAAAATAAATAGATAGAATGAATGAGCACACTAGTTCGTCGGATAATTTCCTTGCATTCGGAGAAAACGAAAGTTTTCATTTCTTTTGAATGCCGTGATTCTCTTGTCGGCAGCAGTTGTTTTTGCGCTCGCTTTCGTCAATTTGCAGTAAGTGTTGCCATGGTAACAGCAAAAGACAGGAGACATTGCGCGTGACGTAATGAGAGTTTATTACACAATGCTGGTAACTCGTTTAAAATACATTAAAGCTCCAGATAATGAAAGATTATGAGTTCTCTAAGTTTAGACGACTGGGATCAAGGAAACCACACGTAACCTTCCCTAGAGTTCGAAATTTAATTTACGTTTTTGGTATCGTAGCTGTCGTAGCAAAAATTAAATACCTGATACTCAAATTGGCACCTTTCCTAAGCAATTACAGCATTATACAGTCCCTTAGTGATTAGACGTATTTTAATTTCTCTACCAAGCTATAGTAGTTGTAGAAGTAGTAGCAGTAGCAGCAGCAGCAGTAGTAGTAGTAGTAGTAGTAGTAGTAGCAGCAGCAGCAGTAGTGGTGGTGGTGGTGGTGGTGGTGGTGGTGGTGGTGGTGGTGGTGGTGGTGGTGGTGGTGGTGGTGGTGGTGGTGGTGGTGGTGGTGGTGGTGGTGGTGGTGGTGGTGGTGGTGGTGGTGGTGGTGGTGGTGGTGGTGGTGGTGGTGGTGGTGGTGGTGGTGGTGGTGGTGGTGGTGGTGGTGGTGGTGGTGGTGGTGGTGGTGGTGGTGGTGGTGGTGGTGGTGGTGGTGGTGCTAGTAGTAGTTGTAGCAGTAGTAGTAGAATATCTAGGAATTCGAGAGTGTTCAACGGCCTCTGCAACTTGACCTAATGATCATTTGTGTTACTTCCTACTAGAAGTCAAGTGAGTGGGATATTGGACCTGGCTTAAAGCCTCACGAGTATAAGGACCAGAGCTGCCACGTTCTAACAGATGGCCCACCTCTGTAGCACAAGTGATAGCGTGCCTGTCATACGTTCAAGAGGTCCCAAGCACCCTGGACTCATTTGAGCATTATTTCACCCATTTCATTTATTGTCCAATATGACCTAACGTTGGAAGACCTAAGAATAAAACAATCACGATAACCTAAATGATTTTTAATATTTAAAACCCTAAAATAGCCTGATTATTTCCCATTGAGGGTTTTCATTTTTTTTTTTCTTTTTTCATTTTATTATAGATCTAGCAGCTGCTCAGTAAATATTTTGGGCTAGTTGTTTTACGAAATCTATGGCATAAAGCATTTTATTTTCTTACTTTTCTGAACGTACTGTGGTTTTAGACAGGTGAAGAAACTCTTTCTAATGAACTGCAAGTCATCCCATAATGTGCTTGAAACGAGGCACTCGTTCTGCAGAACTGTATTCGTTGTCCATAAAGCTACGCTTCCCTCGGTAATTATGTATAATGAGGCACCTAATAGCAAAGTACCCCATCAAGCTATAACTAGCTCAGGAGCAAAAGGAATAGTGTGCCCATTTTCTTAAATTTCCTTATCTGTTTTTGTGTAAAGATAGTGCAACAGTTTCATGGTTCACATTTGTAATAACTTCCGAATTGAACAAAGTTCACGAAATTTGTTACACGGTTACCAATGCCTCCTAAGGTTTTGTCCATATTTTGGCCACCCTTTTTCTGTCTGTGGTTTGTCTTTTGTTATTCGCCTCCAGGAAGAACTGCAGCCTGACACTAATGGTAGAGTGCAGTGTTTTCAGGCCGTAAGTGTATTGACGAATGTCATAAGAGCATTATGATGCATCGAATAAACTGGAATTTCTCAACGAGGTTCTAAACGTGCTAGTTCTGCACATAGGACACTGACCTTCCGGCTGGCCATCTTCGTAATCACAAATAACTCTGTTCGTCAGTAAGTTTCCGGATCACCAATACATTTATTGTCGAGTACGTTAACATTTGTCTTGAATTAACTATTTTGGATGCATTTTATGAGATGATTTTTAATATCACGATGATGTGCAGCTTCTCTAGTTGTACCATTACCCCTTAGGTCAACACTGCCTCCATTCGCAGCTCACAAAAAATATTCATATCATAAAATAAACTCCCGGGTCAAACATCTTACCCCAACGCTGTCCATAACGGGCGACATGAGAGGAGTGCAGTAGTGAAGGGTGGGACGTGGATAGTTCTCCGAGTCCCTTCCTGCCAAAATATTGTCTTCGATCCTGAAGCCGCTAGCTTTTCCTCAAATAGCTCCTAAATTTCCCCTCCCCCATGTGGCTCAGTAGGATCAGTGCACCCGGAATCAGATCTCCCAGAGGAAGAAAATCCCCAGACCCATATAGGGATCGAACCTGGACACCTCACTAAACAATACCATAACTTAAATGACTGCAACGTTTTATTCTTCAATTCACACCAAACTCAATAATCTCAAGCAATAACCGAAACAAAACATAAACTAACCAGCATTCAAAAAAAAGTGTGAATAGTTCTGAAGTCATGAAAAAGAGCTGAATAAGTAATGGGTAAAAAATGTAACAATTATTCCACTATAAATTACCTTTTTATCCCTGCACGACAGCTCTAAGAGGAGCAGAGGCTACCAACCTGACTGCCGGCCTCCCCCCACTTACGTACGGCAGAGGTGGTTGATCATCCAACCGTTATGGGGAGGAGTTGTGGTCAGTATCTTGGAATCCCCAGCCGGAACGTTGGTTTTCCTGATCACGCTCTACATAATCGTAAATCTCACAGAAGCATTCATATCTCAGTATAGATTGGACAGGGAGCCTTTGTTTCCTATTTTCACCTGAATCCTGTTTACCACAGTACATTGTCACCCGAACGTTGGAACTTCCTATAGAACTGGCCAGCAGGAGGGTCAGACATGAAGTATTCAGAGCCACACCCACCCATTAATCTCAGTCACTAACTGAGGGGATGATTAGGGAAGTGTCACTTGTCGCTGGCCGCCTCTTCCCCCTTCGCCTGCCATCTGGAATCTTCGCGGTGATTCACTGAAACCAGAGACTTCTAGAAAACAGTGATATTCCTATAAAAAGGGCTGCAATGAGTGAGGTCAGTTAGTGCTTGACGAGCAGCGTATGAGTGGACGGACTGCGTACGTGCGTCGGAGGAGTTTACGTAATTGCGAGGCAAGTGGAACAGTAACGGACGAACTGGTGAAGCGTAATTGTGTACATTACGTAATTCTGTGTAATTAGCAAGTGTTTAACTGTAAGTCGGTGGAAATAAAGAGCATTTTGAGTGGTGCAATTGCTTTTTTCATTTCACGAACCCACAAAGTCACAGTATGGTATCTTTTAATTTTGTATTGTTCGCTTTCAATATTCCATTTTGAAACTGTTTCAGTTTGTCTAAATTTATATTTCAGTAGATTGTGCACTCTAAATATGTATATAAACTATCATTCTGATAAGACATTTTCCTTATTTCAAATTATTTATAATTTTTATATTATCTTGCAATTTTATAAAATTCAAATATTGTTTTAACATATTGTTCATTGGTTGTCTTGCTGGATGCATATTGACTTTTCATTAGTTTTTATCCTTAAAATGTGCATAAGCACTGTACTAAGCATCATTCTCGAAGCAACAACTTAGCGACACCGGAAAAATAGCTCACATAGGGGGAATTGGACTTATCCTGCAAATGTAAATTGACAAAGTTTTTAAGAAGAAATCCTGTCAGGATAAACACGGTTTGATGCCGTAAATTATCGAAGTTAGAGAACTCTTGGAATATAGTAAGAGTGTCCGTTCAACATTTCGTCAATAACCTCAACAAAAGCAGTGCTTTACAAAAGAGTTTCAAATTGTATACCTCTTACTCAATCAAACTGGCAGTGCTGAGTATAATGCACCTGGGCCAATAGTTCCTTCGCTCTGTGGATTCGTTAAGAGGTCTTCCTCGGTCTTATAGAAATATTATGTCTCACAGGAAATAATCGAGACTTGTAAGAAGTGGTGAGCATGGTGGCCATTGATTTGGCCCCCTTCTACCAATCCATTAAGATATATTCTGTTCACGTGACGCATATTTTATCTCCATTGCATTGTAACTACATTATCTGCATACCTTTGGTGACGCTGTGTCCAATAGCGTATCAAAACCATTCTTCCAAATTTTAGATAAGGTGATCATGGATCAAGTCTGTCTTTTTGGTATGAGATACGAGTAAGCATCGCATCGTCATAATTACTAGACACCGAAGAAATTTTAACATTCACCATTCTCAAACGTCAACATCTTACAGCTTACAACCGTAAGTTTTCGAACCTAGGTTCATCTTGATCTGTTTTCCAGCCCATACAACATATTAAGCGTAGTCGACTTTTTGGGGATAGTTTATGTCCTCCAACGTTAAGTCATATCGCACGACGAATGAAGTGGGTGAAATGATGCTAAAATGAGCCCAGGGTTCATAGAGCTTAGATTTTCCCGACATTCCTCTTTCAGAATAAGAGAAAAGTCCGAAAAACATTAGGTAGGTAACTCGCCCTGACCGAGATTCGAATTCGGGACCTCTTGAAAGTAAGGCAGACTGGCTACCTTCTACGCTACCGAGGCGGGCATCGATATGGTTTTGAGACACCCGGTGCAACACTCTGGTACGTTCTATGTACAACCTGTATCCATAGTAAAATTCTTGATGGCTCTTGGAAGAAAAGAATACCATGGCACAATGACTGAGCGCGTAGATAGGGTAAACAGGAAGTTTGATCATTAGTGTACTCCTTTTGAAATGTCAACCCTTGTTTGAAATCTTTGACGCCGGGTTTTCTGTCTTAAGTTACTTGTTAAGGTTACAAAATGTATACGGAAATTTGATCTTAATCCTTAAAAATCTCCAAACTATATGGGTTAGTATTTAAGCATGCTGGGATGTGAAAGTACGATTGAAAAAGCTCTCTAAATAGGAGTATATGTCATAAATTTCACTTGTTTGAGCATTTAGAAGGATAGTTCTAAATTATTTGAATTAGAAAGTACAACCTCAAAGGTAAGCACAAGAATTAATAGAGATTATATTTTAAATTTTAAGCATATTGAACTTGGAAATAAATACCTTCAGTCAACTTTCTATTGTCCTTAGTAAAATAATACTTTTCAGTAGTAAGAATTATAATTTAATAGTAATTTCCACGAAGCGAGCCATTTTTCAGATTTTGGAATAAAAAATGATCGCTGAGAGCTAAATCACGTGAATAGGTGGAGTGGAAGAACTTGGAATGGCCATGCAACTTAACAGCAACAATTCCAAACGTTTGTGAAATCGCCTTCTTTTACGCAAGGTGTGAACGTTTAGCTTGAACGTTATCTTTCAATTAGTCCAGTAGTGAAGCAGAATGCTCCACAATGATGTTTACCTTTTCTAGAGGTAATCTCTAAATATCATATCATGCGAATTCCATAAAATAGTAGCCCTTTGTATTCTTTGATGCAGAGTTACTTGGTTTATTTTTTTTTTTTTTTTGTGTGTGTGTAATTTATGTCCTCCAACGATAAGTCATATCGGACGATGGACGAAAGTGGTGAAATGATGCTCAAATGAGTCCGGGGTCCATGGAGCTTAGATTTACCCGACATTCGTCTATCAGGATAAAGGAAACCTAACCTCTTGAACATGAGGCAGACATGCTACAACCACGCTACCAAGGCGGGTGCAGAGTTACTTGGTGTCAACCCCTATTTGGAGCATGTGGTATGAATTCATGGCCATCAAACATTTTAAAACATCCGAGATACATAGTTTCCTAAAGCATGTATGGACAACAGCGGTGGCGACTTTCGTCATCTCCTTTAATTATGAGTCCCTAAAGTTTTAAAAGTAGTTTTAAAAATAATGCATACGTTTGTTAGTCTCACAAAAACTTGAGAACGACTGAACCGATTTGCCTAATTTTGGTTTTGAAATGTTTGTATAAGTCTAAGAAAGGTTCAAAAGGTGAGATTAAAACCTGACGTGATAATGCACCGGGATTAAACTAAATATAAAAAGTATACACTCAAACTTTTACAGGAAGCATGCACCTTCTTTATTTTCCACAAACAAAAGCATTACAAAGTAGAAAGATATGCCACTCCTTGCCAAAGTCTTCAAAGTTATTTCACTCACCATATTCTATTAAATAACATTTTTCGTTTGTTATCAACACAAATTTCTTTTATGTAGCATGATGTTATATACCAGAGGAAGACAGCTTCGAGAGCTGTGACGTATTTCAGCTGGAAGCATGGCCTGCAGTGCGTGTGACATCAGGAAAGAGCCGTAGTACCAAGTTGCCTATAATAATGGGGCAGTGGGTATAGTATCTAGGTTACGTCCTGACATTGATAAACTAGTTAAAGAAAAACAAAACAGAAAGTGTCGGAAAATGTCCACCTAAGTTTGTTCTGAATGGGTCTCCTCTAATTTGCAGAGAGAATTATTTGATGTTTTATTTTATTTACTTTACAGCATGCCAGTCCTTCAAATAAACTCCAGTTTGAAGTTTTATGTATTTTCTCATAGCACAGAGTCACAATGTAATTGTTTATAAACTGTGACCAATTCAGTCAGCATTAATATTACAACACCCAATATGTAAGTTGTACACATTATTAAGACCCAATACATTTCCTGTATTTCCTACCCGCACACATCAAGCTATTCCTTTCCCTTCGACAGCAGTAATCTGCGCGATGACGTCACACGCTAACCTGCCTTTCCTTTGGGAGCATATTTTGCGGGGAGAGCTGGCGTAGCTGACGTCACACCACCAATACCTGTCTTCCTTTGTTATAGACCTTACGAAGATTAGACATAAAATTAACTTCTAAACGCACTAAAACACTGTAAATATTTGACCACAGACAATCCTTGTCAAATATTGGTGAATCCTGGGATACCTTCTTTAAAATTTTTGTTTGTGAATTAGTGAATGTGAATTGAACTGACACAAAATGAATTGAATTCTTTTGTGACTTAATGAAGTTCGTGGAATCTTTTTACTATGCCAATGAGAAGATGACCTGACTTAGCTCGTAGAAGTCAGTCATATGTGCGACGGGCTACGTCACGTACTGACGGCACTGATGAGCAGCGAGACGCAGATAATGCTAATAGTCGTGTTGGTATGTCAGAATTGCGTTCTACGGCGTTTGTTTCTTCCGGGGGGAGTTGTTTTTTTGAAATTCAGTTGACATAGTTATAAACCAAGATGACGTGGTCAACTATCCCATAAAATGTTAACTTCAATGGAATTGCCTGATTTCCTCCTCAAAATTTAAAATTTAAAGTAGGATAAGTTGTAATCATGCTGCGCAACATTAACGAACCACGACTGTGTCATGGAACGAGAGTAACTGTGAAAAACTATTGAATAACGTCATCGTGGCAACAATCATTAAGGGCAAGTACAAAGAAGGGTATATATTGATCCCCATATTCCGACGATTCTAACGGATTTACCTTTAGATTTTAATCGTCTACAGTTTCCTGTGCGTTTGGCCTTTGCGATGACAATAAATAAATCGTAAGGGTGGTCGTCTGAAGTTTCCGGAATCAACTTGGAGTTTCATGTTTTTCTCATGAACACCTCATACGTCATAAGTCATACGTCGCGTGTTCGCGCATCGGAACAAAATCATTTTTATATATTTAGACACCTCAAAAGATAGAGAAAAATATTGTTTATCAGAAAGCTTTAAATTGATTAACTTAATTGTAACTGTTTTGTATTTAAACTTCACCCCCAATTGCAAAATAAATAAATAACTAATCCGAATTTATTCTATTTATATAGGTAATGCACAAATTTCCTGGGTCAGTTAGTATACAGTGACTGTCAGAATTTTTCGGACAATATAGCAGTTATATGCTTAACAACAAAAGATTAACAACAAACTTATTTTATTCCATTTTGCTCACTTCAGATTGTAAGTTACACATACAGATAACAAAAATAAGGTTTAATTACATGAAGCACAAAATACATTAAACTTCTAAATATAATTAAGTAATATAAAGTTTCCTATTCAAAAGTATTCGAAAAAAATATATATGTACAGGGTGTCTCTAAAGTCATTTTCCATTTCAATGAAGGAAGACAGTGATTGAAAATTCAATATTATTTTGAAGTGCTACACATATTCTAGTGTCCTTCTACATGACCTCCATCTAGCTCAAAACACATACGCCATCTTTCAGTAGTGGAACCGTAATTCGACCTGGTGCTTCCCTGATACGATTCCGTAACTCAGGCAGAGCATTCACTTTGCTAGTGTACACTTTAGATGTTATGTACCCCATGCAAAAAGGTCTAAAGGAGTAATGTCCGGTGAACGGGAAGCCCACAGCCGAGGTGAACCTCTGCCTATCCATGTCCCTGGAAAGGTTCTGTTCAGGTAATCACGGACGATGTTTGCCAAAATGTGGAGGCGCAACATCTTGCTGAAACACAGCTGTATCCAGTATGCCATCCTCTTGAAGCTGCGGTTCAAGAAACAGTTCTAAATGTTCAGTAAGATGTTACCGTTTATTGACCTTTCGGCAAAGAAAAATGGGCCATACAGTTTTGGGTTTGTCATACCCAGCTAAACATTGACTTTCGCTGTATCACGTTCCCACTCCGATACCCCATGTGGTTCTTCATATGCCCATATTCGGCTGTTGTGTCTGTGCACTTTCCCACAAACATGGAAAGTAGCTTCATTGGAGAATAAAATGTCCATTAAATTCTCATTCTCTACACATTCCAGGAGGTCATAACACATTGCCCGACGACAGACGAAATCCTCGTCCTCAAGATGGTGCAGAACTTGAATGTGATACGGACATTTTCGTAGAGTGAAACGTAGAATTTGCCACACTGTTTTGCGAGGGACGTTCAATTCCCTACTGAGGCGTCGAATTGATGCCTTCGGATTCCTATCACTGGCAATTTGAACCTGCTGTACTGTTTCTGCCAAGACGTGTGGTTGTCCAGGACGTGTCTCATCACACACACTGCAGGTACGCTTAAATTTGTTCACACGCAGACGAATTTACGGGTAAATTCCGCTCTGGCGTCTTCATATAACAATCCCCGTACCCATTCACAAACAATGGCAACCCGTTCTTTTGTGCTAAACATCTTGCACTAGGATACCAGTTTTTGAAAAGAATAGAAAGAAAATACCGCGTTTTCATTGAAATGGATACTCATTTTAGAGACATTCTGTATAAAACAAACAGAAAGAATGGAGGCCATGTGAGAATATTAATACTTGGTAGTTCTTGCCTTCCTCCGTAGCACTTCAGTCAGCTTTCTCGGTATGGTCTCCACCAGTTTGCTAGTGGTATAACTGGAAAATTCTTTCCATTCCTCTTGCAGTCGCCTTCTCACATCAGCTTTAGAATTTATGGGAAATTTTTGTACGTTTTTCTCGAGTATTTTCCATAGATTCTCAATTGGATTTATGTCGGAACTATAAGGCGGATTATTCATAACTTTAGAACAGTTGTACGGCAACCATAGCCGTTCATTATGGGTCGTATGTTTTGAGTCATTGTCCCATAAAACTTAAAACAGTCTCCTTAGTCCCATATTTTCCTGCACTTTTATTCAGGTTGCCTTATAAAATGAGGATATACTGACGATGATCTATGTGTCCAAATATAAAAACTACCTCAACTGCTCTTTCAGCTAACCTGCAGCCCCAAACCTGCGTATTTCTTTATGAACTATGTAAGAACATGTAAGGAAAACCAAGTTGGCTCCATAATCTACTAAACACTGTGAAACGAGGATGACACTCGAGAGAGAGAGAGAGAGAGAGAGAGAGAGAGAGAGAGAGAGAGAGAGAGAGAGAGAGAGAGAGAGAGAGAGAAGTGATAAAGAACAAGTAATTAATGAGATAAGAACAATACTCATTGTGAAACAATATTCATAGTTTTTCAGTCAGTCTCTAAGTAGGAGATCCTGTGGGAGTCGTCTCTTCAGGCGTGTTCGTACGCCGATGTCATACATACAGCTCTTGGAACATCTGCCAGGTTTGAGAAGAAGCGAGAGGCAATCTAACGTATGAACTGCTGAAGAGGAAAGAGACCAAGTTCGTAATGTCCAGCACTAATGTTAATGTCCATATTATTAACCACATGTAAAGATGCGCGAACTAACTGGCCAGTATCATGTGCCGCATAGGCCATGACAGCTGCTGAAATAACTAAGGAAAATGAGTAGAATATATAAGTTATTCTCTCGCAAAATCGCAATATTTGACTGAAAACGTATCACAAATAAACACGCCCGGTGCTATGTGAAGGCGACACGGCAGCAGGCGGACAGGTAAAGCACGACCGTGCTCTCCGACGTACAAACACCGACTGTATTTCATTCTTCAAATTCTTTATTGGGCTGTCTCCAAAGTATAATTCGCCCATGTGAGCCAGAAACTTGAACTTTGACTCGTCGTAGAAAATTACTCTATTCCACCAATCTATACCTTTGCTGAGGTGCTCCTTAGCAAATATTTGCCGATTGATCCTATAAATGTTGCTGACATAGGGCTTTCTTTGGCAGTTCCTCTGCGATAATGTTCTCTGTATAACCTTAGGATTGCGCTGACGCTGATCCTCTTTCCAAACCGACTCGCAGCCTTAGCAGCAATAGTAGTTGCAGTAAGACGTGGATTATTTTTCACTTTGCTCATTACTGCCCTCTGTTCTTTCAGGCGAGCTGTCTGTGGCAAATTTTCAATCTTATTTTGATATTTATATCGGCAGATAATCTCCTTTAAGGGTTCTTTTCTTCATGTGCAACAGATATGCTATTTGTCGACATGTTTTCCCCTTTTCATGATGGAATATTACTAATTGTCATTCTCCAAATGTACTGTTCTTTCCTCTGTACCCCATTTCACTCCTGAATGTTCGTCTCTGCTTTGTGCGACAGTAAGGCACTGATTGGGACCTCCCCGTACAGCACATAACAAGTGCAAAGCATGCCTTGAGTAGCCAACCATCCCTTTTCCGAATAATATTGTGCTGAAGCTATATTAGCTATACTCTCTTGTCTATTCTCTGTGATATTATTTATTAAGTAGATGTTGGTATGGCTAGCGTACCCGGAGTGAAGATAGATTCGTGCTTTGTGCACTAGGCTAACATAGCGTGGCACTTGTTTTTGCCATTTCTTGTGAACTTTGATAGGGAATAGACGTATGGCAGGATATAGTGCAACCACATCTTTTGGAAGCCAAATTAAAAGGTAAATGGGTTTTTGTTTACTGTAACTGTATCTATAGTTTATTAAATGTGTTAAATCAAAGTAATTTTCGTTTTTGTTTTAAAATTGTAATTTAGATGCCACCTGATAAAACGATCTTTTGGTGTACCGAAGCTTCTCGTGCCATTCGAATTCACTCTTTAATACCATTTAGTTACGTTCCCCCAGTTCGTAATTAACGTCAAGTAAAATAGTTACGAAAATATTGACGAGCAAAGATTTGTATGTCAACAAATTAACAAGTGTTGTGCATTTTTAAAATAATTCACAAATCATAACTGCATTTCTGCAGTGTCTATGAAGTGCATAGAAATAAGAGTTTAGCAATTTTGAATTTTTAACCCACATTTCCTTGAAAAAACAAGCACGTTACATGTACAGATCACCTTGTCCGAAGAATTGTGAGATTCACTGTATAACAAAACCATTTCTTTAAATGTTTATTTTTATTTATGTAAATCAGATAAAAGCATAAGCTACTATATGAGAACTTTTAGAGCAAGGGTTAAGGGACACTGGGACTGAAATTTCTATTTTCTATATTTCTGTACGTACAAACTTCAAACTTTGCATTCCTAATGGGTTTTATATTAACAAATACCACACCAATTGTTAGTAATTTCTGACCATTAGTTTTGAAGGAATTATTTTTTTAATTTTAATTAAAGTTTATAGCAATATTAAAGTTAATGCATGCGCATTAATAACCATGCTAGTAGAATAACTGTTATTTTTTTCATTCCTACTAACTGTATAAACAACTTCAATCACTGTGTAGAAGAACAATAATTACTTTTTTAATTTTTAGTACATTGAATTCAATTTTTAGTACTTTTTCGGCATTTAAAATGTTATTACAGTCAAACAAAGTGTTATACCATATAGCCTGAGACTGATGTTGTAGACGCATATATGGAGCATATGCTCAAAAAATTCAGAGCCAAAGCTCTAAAACTAAAGCAGTGGGAGCAGACTTTGTATTAAAAAATGTAAAGTGGAGAAAAGTGAACTTTTTAAAACTATGCACCAAAATAGTAATTACACTATCCTGCACGTTATTTACACTGTTCTGCACATTATTTACACTGTCATCTCTACTGCTATGTACTCTGGTATTCAAAATTTGCTGATTATTTTCACTAATACATAGTGTGCTATATAAATTACTATTTACACGATGTGCTATACACAGTTTGCACTTAGCTCTTCAGATCTTGAAAATCTCTTCTGGCTTTCACAAATGTATGTAGTTCGATGAGCATCACCATGTTCGTCTATGCCCATTTGCAAATGAGAAGCTGAAATATTAGATGTTCCTCGATGTCAAACTGTACATATGAAATGGAAATCTGCTCCCAAATTTTGCTTTTCCACCTAGCTGCATCATGTTTTCTTAAAGCTTCCTTCTTTTCGTTATTTCTACTCACCGGCTTACGCCAGCATGATGAAACAGCATGCATTATGCTGTTTATATAGTCAACAATACACTACACTACAGGAAAAGAAAATAACTTGCATATACACCTATTTCTTTATTTAAAACAAGTTGTAAACAAATGGAAGTTGCCATTATACGAGGCATGTTTTTTAAGTCAGTACCGTTTTGCGATTCCGCCGCCGCAGCGCTACGGACGGTGTTCCGCGCATGCGAGCTGGTTACCTACATCTCTTGTCTACGCACTGAAGCCATTACAGTCTGATTTTTCATTGTATACGTTAGTTACTGAGTGTTTACAATACCTCCGACAATCGTGAGTGCCGCCGATTGTGAAGTACGGGCTGTTATACGATTTCTTAGTGCTAAAGGCGTAAAACCGATGGATATTCAGCGTGAGATCTGTGAAGTTTACGGACAAAACATTATGAGTGATGGAATGGTAAGGAAACGGGTGACAGCATTTAAAGATGGCCGCACAAATATGCATGATGAAGAACGGAGTGGGCGTCCTTCAGTCGTTACTGAAGATTTGGTGCAGAAAGTGGACAAAAAGGTGAGGGAAAACAGACGCTTTACAATTTCATGATTGTGCGACTATTTTCTTCAATATTCTCGAAGTGTTTTGTATCGCATTGAGACCGAGAACTTGAAGTACCGGAAATTGTGTTCACGTTGGGTTCCGAAAATTTTGACGGAATTGCTCAAAACCCAACGTTTAGGCAGTGCATTGATTTTCCTTGAGCGGTACCACAATGAAGGTGAAGATTTTTAAAGCAAATTGTTACTGGTGACAAAACATGGGTGGCCTACGTTACACCAGAATCGAAACAACAATCCATGGAATGGCGACATTCATCATCACCCACAAAAGTGAAGTTTAAGCAAACAATTTCTGCCCGGAAAATTATGTGCACAGTTTTCTGGGACAGAGAAGGAGTACTGCTAGTGGAGTTTCTGCCTCTTAATGAGACAATCAATGCAGCGTCTTATTGTGAGACATTGAAGAATCTGCGCCGTGCAATCCAGAACAAAAGCGTGGCAAGTTGAGTAAGGGTATCGTTTATCTGCATTACAATGCCCGTCCACATGTAGCTAATCGGACCAAAGATCTCATCAAATCTTTTCAATGGGAAACTCTAGATCATCCTCCATACAGTTCTGATCTGGCGCCCAGCAACTACCATTTGTTCCTGCACTTGAAGAAACATCTGGACGGTCAGCATCTTCAAGACGATAACGAAGTCAAAACAGTTGTGATACAGTGGTTAACACGTCAGGCGGCAGAATTTTATGAGGAGGGTATTCAAAAACTGGTGCCACGTTATGACAAGTGCCTCAATATTCACGGAAATTATATAGTAAAGTAGATTAAGGTAGAGGCTTTCATGTAAAATTATAATTATTGTGATATCTATGCAGGTCTTTTTTTAATTCCAAAACGGTACTGACCTAAGAAACATGCCTCGTACATTGGAGCAAACAAAGACAGTCAAAACAAAAGTGCATCTACAAGTATTTGCTAAGTTTATTGCAAAGAACATAGAATAATCATAGATATTATGAACTATTTTGTATTTTCTTAGATGATAAAACACTCAAGGCGTGTTTATATCGCATTTATGTTTGAATGTTTCTGATTAAACACTTTGTATTCAATACGAAATAATAATTTACCAAACTGTCTCTAGTAGCAGCAGTAAGCTATGTCACACGATTTAAACGCAGTTTTAAGGAAAAAGCTGCCAAAGACCATCAGAATTAGCAAAAACAGGGCATCATGCTGGATAAGGAAGAAAGGGGGCGTTTAAATGGCGACGCCCAGAAAATTTAAACCCTGCGTTAGACCTTTAAAAATGGCGGAAATAAGAAACTCTTACCATAGTTCAATAAAAGAAGGTTTGGGGAACATGTATAAATTTAAAAATAGCAATTTTTGATACTTTTGGGCTATTTTTCACTCCCAGTGTCCCTTAAAGCAGTATATCTTTTATTATTCGTGAAAATGAACTATACAGAATTTTAATGTACTAAAGGAAAATTTCACATTAATAAATTTCATACAGTGAAACTCTAGTGGAAGACCGATATAGAATTGTTGTGTCGACCGAATCAGTTATGGTTTATGTTGTAAGCGCCATGCCACTGTAAACTGAAGCTACTTTTAATTATCCCGCAGCACACAAAGGGTTGTAACATGTGCTAAGCTGCAGCAGAGGAAGCCCTGCTGCCTCAGAAGGGAGGGAATTAAATCAAATCCACGAAAAGGGAGGGAAGAGAGAAGCAGATAGGAATGCAAGTCACTGATAAAGCAACATGTTCCAAGTGTATTCCAACTCCTGCTCTAACGGTTTTCTTCTATTGCTTTCTCTGAAGCCTTAAAATGTCATGCTACCGACATGGCCAAAAGGATTTATACTACCCGACCATAAATGTGCAAGTAGAAAATATTAACTGATGTGTTCACTTGTATTTCTCTACACATTCTTTAACGAACTTCTATTAAAATCTTATTGTTCTGCCTAATTCACGTCAGTAGGAATAAAAGTTTGTAGAAATTATTTTGTTTTATATCTTATTATAGATACATTGCAAGTAGGAGAACTAGAAAAGGAGTAAGTAAATAAACCCTGGCGCGACAGCCCTAACAGGGCCAAGGCCTACCAACCCAACTGCCGGTCTCACGCCTACATACGCATGGCGATCATCCCAACGTTACGGGGAGGATATGTGGTCAGCATCTCGGCATCCCCCATCCGAAACGTTATTTTCCGTGACCAGAGCCGCTTATGAAAAGGAGTATTAAAACATTTATGATGATGTTTCGCAAATGCCTGATCATTTTTATGATATTAATGAATTTTTCAATAATAGCATGATTATAAACGTTTAAGCTTTTACTCAGACCTAAAAATTTAATTAAGAACTTCTTGCCCGTCTCGGTAGCTTAGATGATAGCATGTCGGCCTCGCGTTCAAGAGGTCCCGAATTCGAAACTCGGTCAGGGTGAGTTGCCTGGATAAGGTTTTTTCCGCGGTTTTCCCTTATCCTAAAAGACGAATGTCAGGTAGCTCTGAGCTGCATGAACCCTGGGCCCATTTGAGCATCATTTCAGTAAATTACAGGAAAAAGAACTCTTAAACTATTTTATTGATAATGTCTAGTACACTAACACAAAGTCGACCATTCTATACAACAAACGAATAAACTTTTGGGCTAATAGCATATGACAATCTAAATATAATTGTCAAGCTGTACTTGAAGAGAACAAAAGATGTAGAAGCACCCTTCAGTAAGCTCACAAATAAAATGTATGTAAAAACCAAAATTATTATAAGGCATATGTAGTACTCTCAACACAAATAAAGCATTTCTAATGCAAGGTTCATGTAGTACGTATATGTGTGTCAAAATGTATGAAGATTTTCGAGAAATTGCCCCTACCAACGTTGTTTTAATAAACAAAAGCTTAATAAGTGAGGATTTTAATTAAAATACAACTTATTTAATATTTGTATATGAGTAATAAAATAAATACCTTCAATTCTTTGTAAACAGTCCACGAATTTCTCTTTGTTCAGAAAGAAATATGTATAGATAATTTTGTGCAATTGGGAATTAGAAGAAAGTGCCAAATTCATATTTTTTGGTTCCTTTGAGTCACTTCACCTAACAAATTCCAAATAATAACTGTTGTTTCTATCGAGAGGTGCTGTTTACAGTAGTACTTCTATCAATCACCGTATTTGACGTGTTAATTTGCTGTCTCATCTTGTGTGATCTTGACTAGCTCGGGGAGTTTTACTCCGCGCAGTTTCAGTGCACACATTTTTTAATTCTAAATGAATGAATGTGCTGCATGACTTAATAAGCCGAATACTTAAAACTGAAACAGTGGTTTCTAGACAAGCTTTTTTCATTTGGACTTGTCCTTTGTCATTTTTGCTAGGCAGGTATTTTTACATTAAAACCTCTTGGTTTGTCACATGATTTTATACATTAGCTATGTATCACTTTCTCTATTGTGATCTGATCTTTTCAATTTTATGTGGAGCGTGAAGAACGCTGACCGTTAGGTATATTTCATTGTGCAAATTTAATCGTTCTTCCACAGCAGCCCTGTGTAGGCTAAGATTTGGATAGATTCAATCCCATGGCCGGGATTTGAACCACGGATCTTCTTGTCTCCGTCCGGTTGCTCTTAAACATACACGTCATTCTATAATGTTAGCCATGGTAGCTCAAGGGTTAATTTTCTTTTAAATGTATGTCCTCCAACGTTAAGTCATATCGGACGACGAATGAAATGGGTGAAGTGATGCTCAAATGAGTCCGAGATCCATGGAGCTTAGAGTTACCCGACATTCGTCTATCAGGATAATGGAAAAACCCGGTAAAAACCTTATTCAGGTAACTCACCATGACCGAGATTTGAACTCGGGACCTCTTGAACGTGAGGCAGACACACTACCATCTACGCTACCGAGGCGGGCTCTCAACGGTTAAGGATATCTATGACTGAAGATTTGATGTCCTATACTAATAACGTCAGCTTTTTAAGATTTATACCACAAATGTAACTTAGAGAAAATAAGACACAGTCCAAATTGTATCAATGTAACTTTGATAGTTTGGAAGATATGACCAAATTTATTTATTTTTGGTTACGTCACCTACAAAGTCTCTTGGGACAAAATAACTTAAATTTTGGTCGAATATTTTAACAGCAGGTTCCCAATATATCCATTTTTTTTTAAAAAATTTGCCTTAGGTTTCTTTAGGCTCCAGACATTTTTAAGGCTATGAATATGGCTTTCTTGCCCAAAATTTGAAAGTTTTGTGTTTTGTGTTTTGCTTAATGCATCTCACAACAAAATCCAAGACAATTTGGATTCACTGTGCCTCTATGAACATGTACAGCAAGTTTCATTAGTCTAACACTAAAACTGCGAAGCAAGGGGCGCCTTAAATGATGAAAAATGCTGAAATATTCGAAAAGAATAAGGCTTCATATCTAACACTAACATTCACGTAACTTTCAAACTAGATTATAGCATTTAAAAATGACTTGCGGATGCTAAATAAGCATTCTTTGTATTCAGGAAGACTTAAACTATTTTATAGACTAAAAAGAGAAAAGCGTGATTTTCTGAAAACCTTCGTTAAATTTCAGTCATACATATCTTAAAAGTAGCCGGATGGAGACCGGGAGGTCGTTGTTTCAAATCCCGGCCATGGCATATAATTTTTTAGTGTGACTTAATCTATCCATATTTCACTGTGTTAATTTTAGTGCTTATTAAGTTCCGTTCAAAAAGTCACCTTCTTGTTATCAAAACTCTTATTTAAACTCTTAATGTTTACAGAGTTTCTATAAAAATTTAAAAATTTGAAATTTTTCTATATTTCGTAAGATACTAGAGTAATTTTGTGATTTAATAGGCTGATGACGAATCTAAATGCTAGACAAGAGCAGTGTTCCAATTAAATGTAGCAAAGATGTAACGTCTTCAATTTAACATAATTCATTCTGCAGTTTCCCTTTAATAATCAGGGGATTTTATTGATCTTATGTAATAACACAATGGTTTCTGAAAGTTAATTATCTATGGTTTATAAAAATTAATTCAGGATATATAAACTCGATATGAAAATGCCTACTGTCTAATGTCAAATTTTTTAAATGATACCCAGTATACCTGAATGTGAGTGGGGGGGTGGATCGACACACTTACGGAAACATCACACGACGCGGCAACATGGGTAAGAAGAGAAACGCCGCGACAAAGAAGCAGAGCCAGGTAGCGAAGCCGCCTTCACCACAGCTCACGCCAGCCAGCTCTCGAGCGCCGTCTCCTGTCTCGCTGCCGGCACCGACAGACGAGAGGAAGCCTACTACGGAGCTGCTGGGGAAGTTCTGGGCTGCTCGGCCAGCTTCCCCTACCACGTCAGACGCCCGCCAGTCGCCCAGTCAACCGCCACCTCACCTGGCCGCTGGGTCGCCCAGCTCTACACGGCCAGGCAGTACCACAGGACAGCCGGAGACATCACTGCTTTACCTAGCAGCAACACACCCTGCATCAGCAACACCGCCGGCAAGCCAAAATCCAACTGCCGCAGCCACTCAACCAGCGTCAGAAGGCGCTACTACACACTCAGTGGTAGACATCAGAGCCCCCCTGGACCTCCCTGTGAGGTATATTCTCACCGCTGCAATGCAGATGTGGCCACTTGGATCTCGTCTAGACGAGGCCCGACCACCTGCGTGCGCCTGCAGTTTGCTGATCTTCGGGATCGCGACGCTGCCTTGACATCAGGCCTGCCCCTACTGGGACAGCGCCTGGAGGTAGAGGCCATCAGACTGCATCGCCACATCCCATGCAGGCACTGCTGCGCCTTGTGCACACCGCACACACGTGCACCGCGCCATCACGGTGTCATTACTGTGGCTCTCCTACACCAACATCAGCATGCAGGGCCCACGATCTCCACCTCCGACGCAGGTACTGCGCCACATGTAATGGCCTCGGTCATTTCACAGGGCAGGCGCAGTGCCTTCCATACCCTCGAGGAACCTACACGGGAAAAATACCCCGGGACGCAGCCACCAGCGAGCATGGGGGATGGCAGCAAGATCTTGGCTGCCTTCGGAAGGACCTGCAACCAGCTACTAGCACACTCCGTTCACTTGAGGAGCTCCTCACGACATTCACCGCCGCCAACCACCAGACTCCAGCGGAAGAAGTTCAGGACCTACACTCAGAGGTCCTTAACTTAAACCAACGCCTGGGTAACCTGGAAGAATCCGTCACCGCCGCTGCACAACAACAGAATTTTAACCACGCCGCCCTCATCGACCTCCAAGACAGACTGACAACTACACACAGACTGCTAACGAACGGACTTACTCCACTGGTCAAACTCTCCTCTTAAGTAACCCAACTACAGTAGAAAACAAAGACCATCAACTCCCAACTTCAACGCACCGAACAGTTAGCCAGCGAACAGAAAGACATACTTGCCTCACTACAACGCATGATGCACCGAATGGAGACTCACCTCAACGACACATTTTCCTGCCCGCCGACGGATTCTTCCACTCTCAACAGCAGACTCGACCAGCTCCACTCACAATTCACAGTATTGGACACCAGCCTCCACTCACGACTGAATGACCTGAAATCTGCAGAACAAATCATTGCTGACTATGACAGACAGAACACCAGGAGGATCCAGGCTCAGTTCCCTAACATCTGGAGACCACCTCCCCCACCACCGCACACCTGATGACGCCTCAACAACTCTCCACCCTGAAATAATTGCCGGAAATTATGCCCTCCAATGACAAATATATTTACAATAAAGACTTCAATTTCCACTTCTCACGTTGAATACCTTCCTGCATTTTCACATTTACTCTCTACGCTCCTCGTTCAGGGCCTTTTGGTCATGTTCGACGCCTTGCAAACCTTCTTCACCCGCTCGCCGTTATTGACGGCCAGCTCTGCAGCTTTACCATTACTGACGGGAGTGCTCAATGCGGGATCCCCCAAAGCCACCCAAAATACCTTCCTTTCTTTCTCACCTTCTATCCCTTAGTAGTTAGTAAAAAAAATGAATGTGGAGTTGTGAACCAAAATGGCGGGGTGGGGGGAGTGCGGTCCTCTTACCTAGTATCGTTTTGCCGCCACCCAATATCCTAGATACGATTGCTTCTCAGTTTAGGCACCTCCATTTTCATAATATAAGAGATACAGAGTAAAAGAGAAAAATAAAATTGTTCTACCCAAAAGTTAGATCCCCATAACACATCGCACGGATATTTGTATACAATTCAATAGTTCCTCTACATTCTATCGATAAAAATGTGTAAAATATTTTTACCTTACTTTTCCCCTAAACCAACGCTACGCAATCAGATACCGCTGATATTTAGTTACACGTGGACAGAGTAATGAAGTTTGTATATAATTGCACTTTAATTAATGAAAACAGTAATTAATTTTAACATTATATACTAAACGTCAATATAATTGTAATATAATTGATGTTGCTTTGTTATTCTTCCAATTTTTTCACAATACACAAAAACTGTTCCCAAACAGCGAAACCTAACGTGGAACCATAGGCCATTCCACATTCAAACAGTATGCAATCAAATATGATGTATTACGTTCACATGAATTTCTATACTAATTTCCATATGAAATAATTGAATTGTAGTATTAATAATTGTAAAAAAGAAATGATATAGGCAAATAACTGTAATAAGTAAGTGCCCATCTTTTAAAATCAATGTAAAATGTGAAAGGCATAAGTTAGAATTTTGCCAGTAAATATATGTCATGTTAAGGATAAGCAATTAGTAAGAGTAGCTAGGCAATTAGACGTTCCTACGAAATGTCATCAGTAAATCTATTAGAACCAAGGACATTCAGAAGATTGAGTTTTCTGCAAATACGTACGTATACCATTAAAGGGAAAATAAATCTTAGAGTAAATGCTGTAGAATGAAATAAGAAGTTAACATTTGGCAATACATGTAGTACAGTAAAAGCTGCTTAAGCGGAACTCTCATGTGCCAGAAACTTGGAAATCGGAAAGCAAATTTCGAAACGGAGCTGTTTTCCATGTAACATTATACTCTAAGCCACAAACTTAGTAACCCGGAAACGGAATAATTTTTCGGGAACCGTTTGCGTAAATAACCTGTTTAAAACGGATTATTTTATGTGTAATAAGTTACAAGGCACGTATTTTAAAAGTGCAATGATTTTGGGGGTGACTGTGCTTGCACCGGAGTTCCATGAGCCATAAAGTCATAGACCATAATCCTTCAAAGTAAAGGGAGAAAAAAACCATTAGCCCTCTCAACTGTCCTCCAACACACATTCACCAAGGCGGACCGGGTTCGATCCCAGGCGACCGCAAAAGTGAGAATTGTGGTGTACAACACGGCGCTGGGGCGGGTTTTCTCCGGGATCTCCGGTTTCCCCCGCCATCTCATTCCACCGGTGATCCATCTTCATCTCATGTATCATCAGTGTCATCGCTTGCGGTTCCGTATGTAGTAAATACGGGCGTTAAACACTACACATTTCATTTCCAACACACATGGTAAGAGTAAAACTGCTTTGCAGTTCACTGCCAGCTTCCCTGTTACAAGTGATCAAGTACAAATGGAAGAAAACTTTAAACTTTGCTGATTATTTTAAAACATAGTTTGTGTGTACACAAATTCTGTAAAACGAGCTCTAAACAAAAGACTTAGCCCTGGAGAAAAATTAAAAAGTGGGGAAAGTTCAGGTTTATGACATTTTGTAAAAATAAATATTAAAGACGAGTGGTTAAAGGGAAGAGTAGGGCATCACGAAACCTACAGAGTATGATAAACTATAAATCGTGCTGTGTTCGAGCGGCTTGTTGGTGCACATACTGACAAAATGCTCATCTCTGTACCATTGCTTCACACTCAAGCTTTAGATATAGCAAGAAAATTGGTAAAGACAATTTCAGAGCTTCTAAAGGATGCCTCGATATATTTAAACTTCACTATAACATTGTTTTGAATGTTGTGTGTGGTGAAGCAAATGATGTTGATATGCAGACAGTTGCAGATTGGAAGGGAGAACTGAAAACAGACAGAGCAACTAGACGATAAACTACAACTATTGTGGAAACGTAGAGTAAGACTGAAAAATTCAATGCCATAGCCGGGATTTGAACCACGGATCTTTTGTTTCCGTCCAGCCGCACAAATTAGTGCGGTTTACTATAAAAAATACCCGGGCCTTAAAGTACTTACATGTAGTTAAGTCGCCATTAAGGTAGTTGTCTCGTGTGTTTATGAGAACTCCTAAGTGGTTTACAGGGAAAAGTACGAGTCAGTTGTTGAATTTAATGTCATATCGGCACGTTGGCCATAGTAGCACAATGGTAGTGCGGCTGGACGGAAACCAGAAGATCCGTGGTTCAAATCCCGGCTATGGCATTGAATTTTTCAGTCTGACTCTACGTTTCCACAGTTTAGCCTACTCACGGCCAGTGTGAAAGAATAATTAATTTCTATACAATTATTGTGTTTAAGTTGAAAATTAGTAGATAGTGCATAATAGCCTATCATTATTTACACTTCACTCTGTATTTATCAATCACTATAAACCTGTACTAGTATTTCGTAATTTCTATGTATTGTGACATTGTGGGTTCGTAGAATTAAAAGTCCAGTTTGCAGAAATTCCAAAATGCTCTTTATTTCCGCAGAAATACACTTTGGTCAACCCTTAGAGTAGCAGAATTACGTATTATTCACATATACAATCTTCAAGTTCGTCGACAACAAACAAAAGAGTTAACTTTCAAAACACAGCTGCACGCGCGCGATTATCAAGTTCCGATTACAACTGACTCAACTGGCGAGTCCCGGCTTCCTTTATATCTCCCTCGTTGTCCTAGAAATTTGTGGAATGTTCTGTAACAACCAAGACGCCACTAGAAAGACGGACCTTCCAGTTATCTATCTTTGTCTGTTTCGGCAAGCTTTTTATCTCCACGCTACACTATCTGTCCCTTTGTGTGCGCCGGTCGCACCAGTCGCAATAATGGGTTCGCCACACTATTCAAACAAAAACCTCTGTAAGACGAATATCTGTGTAAACGGAAAATATATGCTGGAGCAATCGCGTTTCGTTTTAGAGAGGCTTAGTTGGTGGTATTAATGAAGTAGGCGGGACTTACGTTGATAAAAGGGTATATACTTGTAAAATTCGTGTATTTTTCTTTGGCGTCTTACGGTCTTACGCAAGTCTTTCACGAGATCGATTATTGGTAATCCGTAGCATCACAAGACCGCACTTTAATTTGATGGTCACTACAAGAGGATTCTCCGCTTAGAATTTCAATGATACACGGGTATTCACTCATTTAATTTTGTATTAAGGAAAGATTTTAAACGATAAAGCTATTCATATTTCAGAATTTAAATGATACACTTCAATAGTTGACGATTTCTAATACTGAGATTCAGTCAACAACTTCTTTCAAGTAGCTCATTTATTACAGTCGATTTACTTCCAAGGAATAGGTATTTCACAGTTTAAATACCGTAATAATAATTTTGAGTGAGTCACAGAAATAATAAGAGGACGTTCGGTGGCATTGATCGCTAAATTTAGACAAGCTAATCGCGGTCTTCAAGCGGTATAACTGTCGATGATCGATCTTCTATACTGTCTTTATACGATTCAAAAAGACGGAGATACTGGAACAGAAGTGTGACACGCGGGCACAGGCGTTATCACCACCTTCTCCACCTTACATTATCAACTCCAACTATATTGGCGCGCTCCTTACCTTTTGTGGCGATGTAAACAAAGCAGGAGGATGTATTACTCCGCCAACGACTGTAATTGTAGAGGATATTTTCTCTATTTTATCCCCGCATGACAAACATGTACGCTGTCAACGAACTTCTATGCAAAAATTTTCTTTGCCGTTTTCGATGTATTCAGTAGCTTATACAGTTCCTCTTTTACGTTAAGATTAAATGCAAAGGTGTCTCTACTGTGTAATATATTTTTCCTTTTGTACGCTATAAAGTGACTGAATGCTTATAGTTACTCAAATATTTCATTTTTCACTTAACCTCACCTCATTTATAAATTAAAAATATGAGTCTTTCGGCGGGAAAGCAGTGCTAAATAAGTGAGTGTAGCCACTTTGTTAATGACTTGAAAGTTCTACTGGCATGTAACTGAAAAAAAAAAAAAAAAACAGAGGACTGTTTAAAAAGAAAGAACATATTTCAAATACTTAACACAATTTCAACGTTCATGGAGAGAGAAAAGTTTACAATGTTATATTATGCGTTCAATATGAGCACTGTGTTCCACACGACGAATGTTAAAACGGTGGCTCATTCCTTGCCACACACGAACTGGTCTCCAGTTATCGAATTCACAGCTTCAACTATTCGATGTCATAGATTCTCAAGAATTTCAGGCATAGGAGGGATGAAAATGTGGTCTTTTGCACATCTCCATAGATATAAATCACACAGAGTGATACTGGAGACCTGGGAGGCCACCGGCGATAAAGTTGATCTTCTTCTCCTCCTCTTCCAATCCAATGTCCTGGATATGTGTTATTCAAGAAACGTCAGATGTGGTATGAGGAATGAAGCGGGCCACCATCTTGCATGAAGATGAAGTCATTTTAATCTTCTTCAAGTTGAGGAAATAATCAGTTTTCAAGCATGTCTAGTTAGAATGAAGAAGAAAGGCCCACAAACCTTGCTTACTGATATCGCACAGAAGATGTTTCCATCCTTGGTGATTCTCTTTCATGTTGAATAACTGCCCTAGGATTTTCACTTGACCAGATTCAAACGTTATGGCGATTAACTTTACCAGAAAGATGAAAAGTTCATTCGTCGGAAAAAATTAATCGATAAAAATTGTCTTCTTCCATGCCAATGCAGAATTCTTAATTTTTGTTATGGTCGTCAGGATGCAATGCTTGTAATAGCTGCAGTTTGCATGGCTTCAGGTGCAGGCGATGTTTTAGAACTCGCTATACCGTTGGTTGAGGAATGCTAAGTTCCATGTTAGCTCCTGATGTGGATTTCTTTGGGCTACTTTCGTATAATGTACGAATACGCTCGACATTCTCTTCCGATTTCCGAAGACATGCCTTTTCCTTTCGCAGATACAACCATCTTCTAGGAATTTTCAATGCCATCCATAAATTTGCTTATGACGTGGCGATTGTTTATTAATTGACGGCGAAATGCTCGTTGAACTGCAACAATGGGCTCTAGTTTTGCTGATTGCAGCACACAAAATTATTTCTCTCGTGGTGTCGCCGCCATTTTGCTAAAAACAACAGCGCCAATACGGCCGTTATTGGAACTTGTACCCTGCGCGCTATTTCAGTTGTAAACTTTTCTCTCTCCATGAAGGTTGGAATCATGTATCTATCTTTTGCAGTTTGGAAGAAATAAAAGTTTGAAATCTGTTCTCTCTTTTCGAATAGTCCTGTACTTTATGCATATAATTAGAATCTGACAATGGACGAATTCCTTAAAGAACTTCCACTTCCGAATATTTTCCTTTATAGTTCCTTCGCCATTGCAATATATCTTCATGCTCAATAATTATAATTTTTCTGTATCTGTTCACAAATTCAAAATTTATTTCGGGAACAATGGTGTAGGTGCTCGTTTGGTAAAGCTAGGAAATTCGGGAAAATTGTTTTCTGCTTGAAGCACTTGTGTAATTTTGTTGACTCGTTTCTTTTAAAGAAGCTATGAATATTGCGACGAACATCACTTTTAACAAATTCATCACAATCACCTTCAACAACTTACTTCCTTCTTTTCGAAGCTTTCCTGGAGTAGAAAGCCGGCATGTTTTCACAACTTCACTTCCAGCCGTATAAATACTTGGCACTGAAACACCGTTATATTTTACTCACAAACTAACAACGTCCTCAACTGTAAAGTTTGAGTATTTTTCACACAATTTGCAAAACACGTTTAATACGAGAGTTGTTCAATAAAGAATGAACATAATTTTTTCGGTCATAATTTTTCGCAATAAAATTCAATCTTGTATTCTGTTAGCTTAATGTGAAACAAACACGCCGTATTAGTTTCAGTTTTGGTACTCCTGGTTCCCGCTGTAAGAACTAGGCGAGTTCAGACATGTTCAGTATCGCCTACCGCTGTAATGGAGGTAACATGCAGTTAAAGTTGATGTTAGAGGAAGATCCGGAGTTCCTTTCAAAGGTAATCACTGCTGATGAAATTTGGCTACATCATTTTGATCCTGAGAGCAAACAGCAAAGCTCGGTGTGTAAATCTCCTTCATCACCAACCCCCAAAAATGCAAAAGTATTTGCTTCTGCTGGGAAAGTTATGGTCATCTCATTCTTTGATATTCATGGAATTGTTTATCAGCATGTTGTACCTGCACACACATCAGTAACTGGACAATACTACAGGGATGTCCTGAAAACATTGCAAGTCCATATCAGGTGCAAAATACCACATTTCCGTGAAGCAGGCTGGATGCTGCACCACGATAATGCGCGGCCACATATTGCCAATTTTGTTGCTGAATATCTTGCAAAAATCAACGTGCAGTGCATCTCTCGCCCTCCCTATAGTCCGGATTGAGCCCCATGTGACCGTTTTCTATTCCCTAACTTCTATTCTCCTTCGTGGGAGGCATTATCCATCATCAGAAGCAGTGGTGAAGGCTGTGGAGGCGATTTTGAAGGATCTCTCAAAAATGGTTACCAGCATTTCTTTGAAGACTGGCAGAAACTTGGGACAAGTATATCGCATTCAAGGGAGACTATTTTGAGAAGGACCATCAAAATTATGAGGATGAGTAAAAGTACGTTGTCAAAAAAATTGTGATACTTCTTTATTGGACAGCCCTCGTATAATTGGTTTTGCTCCAATTTTTAACGGTTTCCCTCCGAGATGTTTCCATATTGTACGGAAGCAGCCATGTTGTGCAACTCATCGTCTCACTTCCTTCGTTTTTAACCTGTGCAAGCACGTCGTCACACGGATAAACAGCCGATTATGTCATACACGTACACTTGGTTTTGTTTACATCGCCACATAAAGTACGGACGGCCCCGGTATAGATATCTTACTATATCTCCTTCCCCTGGAACTTGCCAGAACCACAATAGGCGATTATGCGTAGGTAGTAAATAAGATGTTAATTGTGAATGCACGAGCCGCCCCTGATATTCGTGTTAGGAGAGGAAGAAGACCTTATCGTGTACGATACTTCCTGCAATGAGATTCTTAGACAAACTTGGTTAAATTATTTCGTGAGTCATCCATCACGTTGAAACAAGCTATGAGTGACGCGATATCTGTTGCTGTAATCATGTTCACTCCCCCATCCCTCCTACACTACCAGATTACACATTGCATTAGCGTTCAAATTAAATCCTACGAAATCTTAATTAAACTTTCGATAAAGACATTAAGGCTCCTTTCTGCGACTGTTTTCCAATAACCAAGATCCTCTGGCATTCAAATGTTCTCTCAACTGTGAACAGATAAAACATCTCACGTTCTCTTAAATAACAAATGAACTCTCCTTTTCAAATACATTGCTACAAAAATGTGACGTGTCACATTCACTTGACCCTTTCATCTCATTCTTCTACAAACTATCCCTGCAAAAACGTATCCCTCTGTACTAATTTTTTGTTAATTCCGAGAAACGCTCAATTAGTACTGTAAAGTAAAGCGATCGTCAGATATTTTCTTTCCTTACTGCGTGCGTACAGTAAGAAGATGAACTGCTACATTGTATCCAAAAAGGTATATCAATATTTCAGCGCAAATGTACGTTTCGAGTTTCCCTGAATTAAAAAAAAAATTGTATAAGTCCTGTGTTTGTCTCGCTGTCTGTCCCCACAAAAACGAAGAGTCGTTTGAATACTCTAAGCACCACATTGCTCTTACGACTACTGACTCAGTCTGTCGGTTGTAAGAGGAGGGGTAGGTCTCAGAATATTGCTCCGATTTGAAGTGGTATATGTCTGCTTTTTTTTTTTTTTTTTTTTTTTTTTTTTTTTTTTTTTTTTTTTTTTTAACGTCCTCCAACATTTAGTCATATCGGACGATGAATGAAATGGGTGAAATGATGCTCAATACGTCCGGGGTCCATGGAGCTTAGCGTTACCCGACAGTCGTCGTTCAGGATAAGGGAAACCTTATCCAGGTAACTCACCCTCACCGAGATTCGAACTCGAGACCTCTTGAACGTGAGGCAGACATGCTACCATCTACGCTACCGAGGCAGGCATATGTGCCTGCTTATCTCTCAGTAGACATTTATTTTATGGGCATGCATGGGTATATGTTCAAAGAGAAGATGAGCTCTTCTTCGAATTTGGAACGTTTTAATAAACAGTATTCGCTCTAATGGAGTACTTGCCAACCAATGGAAAATAAGCAGGTCACTAATACATAAATATCCGGAGTTAATTTATACATATCATCGGCTTTTATACATCCGCCGGTCGCTGTAATCTTTCTGGAATTCGAAACTTCTGGAATTACCGTCGCGAAAGGTCTTTATGCGTAGTAGTAAAACAACTTGCTTCCTGACGTCAACAGTTCTTGACGCGTGTTTATTTCTCACGGCAACCTGCTTCGTGCTACATTACATTAGCCAATCGCTGACTTTGAGCGCATGTCAGTTTCTATATTTATGTTGCACCAAATTGTGTTAGCAGGAAGTGTTAAATAATTGTATAAAGAGAGAAAACTATAGCATTAAGAGTTTGTGAACTGAAAGTTTATATTAACTGATATTATTATTTTTCTTGATTGTCGAACGCTTCATACGATTATAAAGAGGTAAAATTGATGACCTGGGAATTAACAATATTATGGAAAAAAGGTAAATAGTTTTTATGTAATTAAACAACTAGGACCAAAGTGGGGGTACAAAGTTGTAAAATTTAAACTTCCTTAATTATCTAAAATTACTGGCCCATTCTGATCGAGGATCCCATCACCGCCAAAGAATAACTAACATGCTATGTATTATTTCCAGAATTTGGAAGATTATCGGGAAGAGCTTAAGGAAGTTAATCATTCCGTTGAGGCTTCACATCCTTGTGTAAGAATGCAGACAAATTTTCACTAATTATAGATGCTGTGTCATTATTAATGTATGTTTTTTAAGAAGAACAATTATTTGAAATGATTGAAAAGCAATTAATAAATTTTCAAAGTATAGGCCATTATATTCTATGGTCTTGAGCCATTGGTTTATCCACTCTCTGGTTTTTGATGCAAAGAATTCCGTGACACTCACTTGCACTGTTTCAGTATCGTCAAAATTACTTCCACGTAGAAAATGGGCCATGAATCAAAAAAGATGATAATCTGATGGTGCAAGACCAGGTCTGTATGTAGGGTGTGGAAGCAGTATGGCTCCTACCCATTCCTGAATTGTCTTCCATGGTTATTCGTGCAGTATAGGGTGTTGCATTGTCCTGTTGCAATTCTATTTATGCTTGGTATCTCCGTCTCAAAATCTCATGAACTCGTTCTAGTTTTTGCGCATAAAGATTCCCATCAATCTCCAGCTTGTTTGGAAAAAAACTTCCAGTGAATCACACCTTCAAAATCCCACCAGACGCGCAACATTACTTCGGGATTGTACTGATCCTTTATTTTAATAACGATAACTTTGTCATGTTGGCGGCATTCAGGTTACTGTTTTGAGGCATCAGGGTTTCAGTAATATACCCATTTTTCATCACAAGTGATAATTCTCCGGACAAATCTATCATCTATGTGATTACGGATAAGCTGACGACAGATATGCACTCTAGTTCAGCTGTTGAGGTGTCACTTCATGAGGTACAATCTACAGCTGCTGTATGATAAAGTTCTTCTGAAAAGAAGGGTACTTTTGTGGGAGTTTTATACCAAAACTTACCGTGTATCCTCAATATTCCATACTTAAGTCTTTCAGAACGTGGTAAATGTTTAGTGTTTTCGTTTCCATTGTTGAAATGTCGGAACCTTCGTTGAGTCACACGCTCACTAACGACACCTTCTCCTTCTACTTCACATATTCTTTGAGCTACGGCAGTGACTTTAATATCCTGTTTACAGTAACGTTTTAGAAGGAGTCTATGTTCAAACTGTGTTATCTCCATTTTGTGATTGTTTATTAAGAACTGAAGACTGTACCCAGCACTAGCATGGACACCCTTTAAATAACATTGCCAAATCTAAGAAACCCAATAAATGTTCCAAAACACCAAAATAAAAAAAATGGACTTTCCTTATGATACATTTGGAATAATACGAACTGTATGAAATTGCAATTATAAGAGTTAAAAAGATGTATTCGCTCTAAAAACTCTCTAGATCATTATACAATACTTCCATGGACAATGGGAGATGTAATCAATTCACTTGTAATTGACATTTGAAAAAGCTAAACCTGGAAAGTCAAGTAATCCAGTCAGTATGTTTCTGACAATTTATGGAATGTTTATGTTCAATTTCTTAAAAGACGATTTCGGGACGTATATCTCCCCGATCATCAGCATATCTATTAAATGATATAACCACAAATGAATCACTGGATATAACAGAAATACAAGCAAAGGCATAACACTATCTTTTTCGCATTACTGAACAAAAGACTGTTTTCAGGAAATTAAATGCCAGGTCAGGAGACGGCATGAGTATAGAGAATTAGGTGGGTCAAAGAAACATAACTACTTAACTTGATGATCAACCTGTGAAGATCTGTACATCTTAAGTCCACGGATTTCCATTTTTAAGGCTGGTTTCCAGCCGGCAAATCAGTTGTACTCTTACCATGTGTGTTGGAGGACAGTTGAGAGAGCTATCGGTTTCTTCTCCCTTTACTTTGAAGGATTATGGTTTATGATTTTATGGCTCATGGAACTCCAGTGCAAGCACAGTCACCCACAGAATTATTGCACTTTTAAAATACGTACGTTGTAACTTATTTCACGTAAAGTAATCCCTAATAAGCTATTTACGCCAACGGTTCCCGAAAAATATTTCCATTTACGTGTTAGGCAGCTTTCCGGCTTGGAGTATAATTTATCATGGGAAATAACTCTGTTCCGAAATTTGCTTTCAGTTTCCCAAGTTTCTGGCACATGAGAGTTCCGCTTAAGCAGCTTTTACTGTACTACATGTATTGCCAAATGTTAACTTCCTATTTCATTCTACAGTATTTACTCTAAGACTTATTTTCCCTTTAATGGTATACGTGCGTATTTGCAGAAAACTCAATCTTCTGAATGTCCTAGGTTTTAACAGATTTGCTGTAGGAACGCCTAATTGCCTAGCTACTCTTACTAATTGCTTATTCCTAACACAGTATATATTTACTGCCATTATTGTAACTCATGGTTTTTACCCTTTGCATTGATTTTAAAAGATGGGCACTTACTTATTACAGTTATTTGTCTCTATCATTTCTTTTTTACAATTATTAATACTACAATTCAATAATTCCGTATGAAAATTGGTAGAGAAATTCATGTGAATGTAATACATCATATTTGAATGCATACTTTTTGACTGTAGAATGGCCTATGGTTCCACTTTAGGCTTCGCTGTTTGGGCACAGTTTTTGTGTATTGTAAATGCAATAACCACAAATGAATCACTGGATATAACAGAAATACAAGCAAAGGCATAACACTATCTTTTTCGCATTACTGAACAAAATACTGTTTTCAGGAAATTAAATGCCAGGTCAGGAGACGGCATGAGTATAGAGAATTAGGTGGGTCAAAGAAACATAGCTACTTAACTTGATGATCAAGCTGTGAAGATCTCTACCTCTTAAGTCCACGGATTTCCATTTTTAAGGCTGGTTTCCAAGAGGAGCTGAACTGAATCCAGCAACGCGATTAAACACGATTAAACAATATTCATAATAATTGAGCAGAAATCACACTTTAGGTATTTAGGATGTAATATCTCGTACCAAGGGGAAGCTGATATAATAGAGAAAATAAATAAATTTAACTGTATAACAGGCACAATAAAAATAACATTAAAAAATAAAGCAAGAAAGGACTCTATAATAAAACTATACAAAACATGGTAATACCAACTCTGGTCTATAGATCAGAAACATGGACACTAACAAAAAGAAATAATACGAGAATACAGTCATCGGAAATAAATTCATAAGAGCAATAGCTGGATATACCAAAATTGATAAAAAGACGTAGTCAGGATATTAGGACAGAAATAAAAGTAGAATAAATAAACCATACTATTGAAAGAAATAGAAATCAATGGAAAGAACATGTTCAGAGGATGAATAATAACAGAATACCAAAAATAGCCTTAAATTATAAACCTATAGGAAGAAGAAACCAGGGAAGACCGAAGAAAAGATGGGCAGACCAATTTGGAGCCGGATCGGGTTAAACAGTCCAAAGCCGCGAGGTAGAAGAAGAAGAATATTCATTTTAACTTTTAGTTTACTTGTATTGAAATTGTATATTATATTGTGCCCACCTCGGTAGCGTGGTGGTAGCATGTTCAAGAGGTCCCGAGTTCGAATCTCGGTAAGGGTGAGTTACCTGGATAAGGGGTTTTCCAGGGTTTCTCCTTATCCTGAAGGACGAATGGCGGGTAGCTCTAAGCCTAATGGACCCCGGGCTCATTTGAGCATCATTTCATCCATTCCATTCATCGTGTGATATGATTTGACGTTGGATGACGTAAATTACAATATATATAATATTGTTATTTAATAAGCATGAACTAGTACTACATCAATTAATACTGCTACTTGTACTACTATATCTACTACTAGTGGATCAACTTCTACAGCTGCCGTTACAAACTATAGTACTCAAATGAAAAATGACGATGTTCATATATTTTACCGATGCGTACTAAAGTGTACAGACATCGCTGAGACTGACACGGTGACATCGTGGTAGAGATGAGCGTATTTACGAGTGTATATGAACTAACAGAGACCAAATCCAAATGAAAATACTTGTGCACACTATGTCATTTCCCCACCATTTGCCTGGTAGTGGTGCCCCACATGATGATAATTACTAGCGGCCAGCACATGTCATTTCGTGGCACCAAATCAACGTGCATTCCCATTTAAATTGCATCAAACTCGGGATTAAATGAATAGCGCTTTGGATTTGGGTCCCCTAATTACCTACGGGATATAAAATTGTGAAATAGCACATTGTAATTGCCTTCGTGACCTGCTTTTTCTGCGCGAGGGGCACCCATAAGCGCTACTACCCTCTGCAGTCCATGCAAAACTTCTGAATTTACGGTATGGCTGGCTTTGGATGATTTTCAACATTAGTATCTATGCAACATTCATCATTATTGGACGCTTCTTTCTTTCTATAATGGAATTTCTATTTTTACATTCCTTTCTATACTTAACAGTAAATAGAGTAAGGATTGTGCTCCGCCGAAACATGCGACACGGAACATATAACAAAATACATGTTTTGAGACCCCCTCAAATTAAAAAATTTAGAAGAAGGTTTTCCTGTGTGTGCTTGAATATGTTTGTATGGATAACCTAACTACAAGAAAGGCTAAATTTTGTTTTCAGGTATACCATCTAGGGTTTTGACAAGAAGATCTTCAACGAGGGATATTTGTGATACCTCGATACAGACAATACCTGCATGGTATCGACATCGAAAAAATATGTCAGAAAGTTCCCTGGATACTTGTTCGATACTTAGGTACTAATCCTGCAATTTTTACTTCACAGAACATTGCAAATCCCAAAAATTGCCATAAATGTGGTACCTGCACAGTAAAATTATGCAGATAAATCGTGTGTCAGATTCAGTGTCAGTTAACAGTTCCCAAGAAGAAATCGTTGCATATTGTCACCCAATTATCAGAAGGCTCGACCAACTGACAGCTGAGTTGGGGACTGGAGGCATTCAGCCGACGCCTACCCATTTATCGCGAGTCACTAACTGAGGGGATGGTTAGGAAAGTGTCACTGATCGCTGGCCGACTCTTTCCCCTCCCCCTGACGTCTGGAACAGTCGGGATATTTCATCTAACCCGGAACCTTCTAGATAGGTAAGTTGGTCTTATATAAGCGATGCGCCGGGCTGGAGGAAAGTTCAGTTCTTTGCGAGCAGCAGTGAAGAGCGCCGTGTTAGTGAACGACTGAAAGACTGTGTACGTGTATCAGAGGAGTTGTACGTAATTGCGAGTGTGGAGTGGACCTGCGACAGACGAACTGGTGGATTGTAATTGTGTGCGCTACGTAATTCTATGTAATCGGTAAGTGTTCCAACTGTAATTCGGTGGAAATAAAGAACATTTTAAGTTTGTGCAACTGGACTTTTAATTTCACGAACCCACAAAGTCACAATATCATTACGACAATTTCTCTCCCCAACTTTCTAGTGCACTGGATTACTGGAAAAACAAATTTAGAATTTACATAACTTAAAAATAGCTAATAAATATTTGTATTCCACCTGCAACAGTTTTCTTTGTAAAACTATTTAGCATAACAGGACTCAAATATAACAGAAAAAGGAGTACACTTGGGTTCGAAATAGTGAAAATGCTAGCATTTTTGACCAAAAATATTATAAAATTCGATTATTTTGCTTTTATACATCTAATGCAGAATTTAAAAATCAGAACATTGATGGCTTTAAGTCTTCTCTCTTAAATATATGAACACATTTAATTGTATTGGCGCTATACAGTTCTCCCAAATTATATTTTGTATTAAAATTAGAAATAGAAATGAGTATCAAGTATTAGATATCGTGAAAAATATGTGTATCGGTATCCAATATCGAGAAAAGCTGACACTAACCTATCGTTTTTTCAACAATGAATATTATTCCCATCCTGCATTACCCTGCATGTAAAAATATTCAAAATGTCTTAATTTTCCCAAAAACGGTTTTATTAATTTTGATTTTAATACACGTTTAAGATATTTTCATGACAAAAATATATCTGAAAGTATCTGGTAACAGTTTTTGTTCTGGATGATTTTAGTATAACTGCTAAACCATAATAGAAAAATATCTTATTTCACAAAAATGTAGACCTCGACGGAATGTATATTAAATAATTTGTGGAATTAGCCTATTCTGAGATATCCCAAGTTACTGGTTTGAATTTTATAATGGCTACATTTTCTAAAATGGGAAGGTATAGTTTCTTTCCCTGAAGGATGTGCTAAGAGAATAAAAAGCGTCAAAGCCATCTATCTCATAGCGGCCAGCCTACTGCATTTTCCTGTTACCGTTTTACTGACACTGTACAAATGTCTATTTTTCTTAACAGGAAGCAATTATAATAATAATCATTTGTAAGCAAAATTACTACAAGAGTGAAAGAAACTCATGTAAGTGCAACATTTACAATTGAATAAGTAGAAATATGTTTATTTTCTCTGGTACTTACCAATTGTAGTTTCCCATGTCATCCGTGGAAAGGACAGTGAAGGAGAGATCCGAAGGACGACCAGTCCGGAAGCCGATGTCTGTTAACAAGCTGGAATTCCCAGTGGTTTTAACTTCCTGGCTATTCTGATGCCGATTAGCTCTGCCATTTTTGGGCCAATGAGGTCCATGGCAACTAAGCTGGGTAGGTTCAGCAGTCCCATGAAACAACAGGGAGAAATTTTCCCAAAGCACAAATGACATCGTCCTGCCGAAACATGCCAACTGCCACTCTCTATTCCAACAACCCTGAAACAAATGATAAAAATGACATGAGCAGAAAATTGCCAAAAGAAAGGGAACCATCTCAATATCCGCCTAAAGCCAGGAAAATCACAGGAAAATCATACCTATAGTGACCGCGCAAAGAGAATAGAATCAAAGACGAACCCTTCGCGAGCCTTGAGAACTCCAAACCCCCCCCCCCAAAAAGTATTATTTAAAATCTTTCATTGGTTGGAGTACATCCTTCATCAATTCTTCAATCGATCCTTTATCAAATCTACAGCATTCTTCATTGTCTAAGTAGAGTTTCGTTGCTACCGTGCTTCTAGTCAGTAGGAATCGGTTCATATCTAGATTTAGCCAATTAGAGATATCATAATATTTTTCCCACTTGCAATAAGTCACGTAAAGATATTTCGTTTTATTGCTTAATACCTTATTTGCAGTATCAGTCTAATTATGAAATGGACAGGACCAATAGTAAAATGTCCGGGGTGCAGTAGTAGATGAGACGTGCTGCAAAATCCCAACTATCATAAGTCAAGAGTTAGGATAGCGTATGTTTTGCCACTTTCATCTTGTAGACATTTATAAGGGAACAGAGACAAATACTGACTGAGTGAGCAAAGTAATGCAAATAAAAGGTAACATCCATTACCTTATCTGAGCCAATCATAACTCAAACTTTCATTTCTCTTGCTATCGCTGCCTCTGTCTCTCTTTCCCTCGAAGAGATTTAAATCAGGATTGAAGGAGCCTGACATACATTATAACTAAAGATTTATTTGTACCTCAGATCAGGTAAACTATCCTCAGCGGAAAAAGCGTGAGCAGATATCTATTATTTCACATGCCTTAGGAGCGATGAAAGATACATATTTATCTCCTCGCAGAAAAGTAAACCAAAGTTTTACAGTTTGCACAGCAAATAATGTCCCATGGCAATCAGACAGAGGGGAAAATTGACGGTTCCGATTCCTTTCCTTGAGTTGTTTATGACACTCAGGTCAGTTCAGTTACAACCCATTCAAAAACATTCTGACGCTTTCTACTTTTATGAAGAAATCTTCTTCGTTTTTGTATACTGAGTGAATAGGGCGCATGTTCTCTTTTAACGGTTCTACTCCTTGTGTAGCATCTGTTCTCTGTCACACACACTCGCTGTTCTCGTCGCACGCTGCCAGGATAGCATATATACATATATATTTCTTTGAGTTGGCGAACAAGTGAAGTCGATAAGTGGCAGAAGTGATAATTCTGCTGAAGTACAATCGTGTACAAAAATCTTACATTATGCATGTATTTCAGATTTAATTTATGGGGCTCATTAATTAATATGGTTCTCCGCGTCTCATTTTATTTTCAATCGAAATATACCTCAGTTCTGCTTATAGGGCTCTATTTAGGTTTAATGTTCTTTTATATGCCATAAACCAACAACACGGGCACACCAAGTTTATTTACCTTCTGAAGAAAGTCATATTAAGGAATTTTACCTCTTCCATAATTTTTGGTAAATTAATACGTTTCAGATGTATTCTTTCTTACACTTTTCAATTTGACATTAATCTATATGTAAGTTTTTGTGAATTAAAGTTTCTAAAATAAATTTTGGTTGATATTGTCGCGAACCCGTTATCTACGATAGCGCGGCTTGTGTACACAAAGAGCCGACAAATAAAGATAGCGGAGATAAAAGACTTACCGACACAGACAAGTGAGGCAATTAGAAATTTCTATTGACTTCTTGATTGATAGCGATCATTCGATTTCTGGTTTGTTTTAGAACAGTCCAGAAATTATCAATGGACACAATTGTGACAGGCCAGAGGAGTCGAAAACAGGAGAGTAAACAGCTGTACAGGTGTTGTAACAAGAGTGTTGTAAACAGATGTAATCAGAACGCCGTTTTTGTGATCATTGACCTTGGTACATTGTGTATGTGACGTAATTCTGTTACGTAAGGATTGAACAGTGTATCTCTACGAAAATAAAGAACATTTTGAATTTCTGCAAATTGGACTTGTAATTCTAGGAACCCTTAAAGTCACAATATATTAGGAGGTAGATAGGTTTATTGTCTTTAGATCTTAGAATCTTTCAATCAGAGGTCGTTACAACCCACAGGGTGATTAATAGGTATAATTGTACCTAGAAAGCACCACAACAAATATAAAGTTAACGAAAGCACTTATTTCGTATTAGAAATTAAAATTTCCCACGCCATAAGATCTACTATAGAAAATGTCAAAAAGAAAAAAAAACTTTATGTGTGCAATCTCATGACACTCTCTATTCATACTTGTACATATTATTCTTAAAACGCTTATAATGCTTTAGGTTAATAGAGCTAAACGTTGGTAGAAAGTGTTTAAATACATATATCCTTCTAGATAGAATGGGAATATGGGAATTCAGTAGGCTAAGCGAATATCAAATGTTTAATGAACCGGTTACTATGCATTGGCTTTGAAATTTCATCTTCTATGAATGCTCAGATATTAAAAGGTATACGAAAACCGCATTTGAGAAAAGTACAAGTACTGGGAAAAAGAAAGAATATCTGAAAAGGTTCCCTGTGCAATATATATCATACAATGAACCTTTCTCGAGGTACGAGGGCTGTTCAATAAAGAATGATCATAATTTTTTACAGTCATAATTCTTCGCACCAAAATTCAACCTTATTGTATTCTGTTAGGTTAATGTGAAACAAACACGCAGTAGTAGTTTCATTGTTGGTACTCCTGGATCCCGCCTGTGAGAACAAGGCAAGTTCAGACATTTTTAGTATCGCCTACCGCTGCAATGGAGGTAACATGCAGTTAAAGTTGATGTTAGAGGAAGATCCAGAGTTTCTTTCAAACGTAATCAATGCTGATGAAACTTGGCTACATCATTTTGAACTGAGAGCAAACAGCAAAGCTCAGTGTGGAAATCTCCTTCATCACCAACCCTTAAAAAAGCAAAAGTGGTTGCTTCTGCTGGGAAAGTTATGGTCATCTCATTCTTTGATATTCATGGAATGGTTTATCAGCATGTTGTACCTGCACACACATCAGTAACTGGGCAATACTACAGGGATGCCCTGAAAACATTGCAAGTCCATATCAGGCGGAAAAGACCACATTTCCATGAAGCAGGCTGGATGCTGCACCACGATAGTGCGCGGCTGTATATTGCCAATGTTGTTGCTTAATATCTTGCAAAAAATCAACGTAAAATGCATCCCTCACCCTCCCTATTGTTCAGATTTAACCCATGTGACTTTTTTCTATTCCTAACTTGAAGAAATGTCTTCGTTAGAGGCATTATCTATCATCAGAAGCAATGATAAAGGCTGCGGAGGTAATTTTAAAGCATCTCTCAAAAATAGTTTCCAGCATGTCTTTGAAGACTGGCAGAAATGCTGAGACAAGTGCATCACATTCAGGGGAGACTATTTTGAGAAGCACCATCAAAATTATGAGGATGAGTAAAGGTGAGTTGTCAAAAAAGATTGTGATCTTTCTTTGTTGAACAGCCCTCGTATATATTCCTACAAAATTCAAAATATGCATTTAATTTGGTATGAAAACGTCCTAAATATGCAGTATTTTAATCGAAATCGTTTGAGTCATTTTTGAGAAAATAAAAGAATTAAATAGTCCACAGTTATTGTTGGTATACATTCTTAAAATCTTCCTGTCTAAAAATACCTTCTTCAGATTCAGTGGCTATCAAAATATGTATTTCTTGTCATACATTGGAACTGAATTTTTGGGTGGAGTACAATGTTTTCCTTACTTCATATAGTAGAAAAATTAATACAGTTTATTCCAGTTGATGGAAACTTGTTTCAATTTCAATAAAATAAGCAAGAGCTGTTTACAATTTTTATATGAGAACTGCAGAGCCCTGAAATTCACAGCTACACCTCCGCCTGCATCTAGAATATTTATTTATCAATTCATTTAGCCGCTAGCTCGTTCACCCAACGCTGCACTGTTAACTTTTTAAATTCGAATGACACATTAATTAATTTAATTTGCCTCCTGCCCGCTGTTCATGAAATTATCGTTGGTGAATCCTCCCCTTTATCTTGCATAATTGCAATTTCGTACAGCCCCATTTATTTATAATAAAGGGTGAAAAATCTGATGTTCATGCAAAACGATATAAACAATGAGGGAACGTCTGACTTCCTTATCCTGTTCCAGGCAGTCTCCCGAGTCCTGGAATGCTGCATAGCGTATAAGTACCACTGACAGGGAAACAATCATGGGTGGAATATTCGAGTAACATGTTTAGGGTGAAACTTTAAACACTTGTACCCTTTTTATTTAATAAAGAAAATGGAAGACTTTTATAATACAAAAGCCTTTCACATGTACAGCTAACTAAAGGTGCAGTTAATGAATATGTTAATTTCGGACTCTCAAGCTATCAAGCTAACTTCTTTGGAAAATATTCTCAGTTGTTATTTATAAAATACTGTTTCATTGATTCCAAAAGTTAGCGATATTCCTGTTCTCCACAATTACTCCTATATGGCATGGTCTGTTAGCAACTTGATTACAACATAGGTACGGAGAAAATAAAACAAAACTATCATATATGGAGGTTATTGGGTAGAGGACATTGACACACAAGTGACATGGGGGAAACTTGCTGAGTGAGAAATCATTAAATGTTTACCTGAAAATGAAGAGAGAATGGAGAAGGGAAACATATATAGACCTATGTGATAGATATGAGAGGGAGGGTTTAGCTTGGTTAAGGACGGGAGCCATATATGAGAGGGAGGCTTTAGCTTGGTTAAGGACGGGAGCCATATATGAGAGGGAGGCTTTAGCTTGGTTAAGGACGGGAGCCATATTAAGAGGGAGTCCAAGAGGTGGAAATAAAATAAGCATACGGTATTATGTAACGGAATGTAAAGAAATAGAAAGTTGGAGGAAATTAATATGGGTTAAGAACTGGGATAATAATGGACCTTGCGTTGTAACTGTAAAATTCGTACGTTGAAACGAAAGAAAACAATAAGGGATGTGGCAAAGTATGCAGACAAAGTCAAAGAAAAATTGATAAGAACAGTAAGGAAGCTAAGAGGCAAAGAAATGGAGAATGCAACGGAATATTAGGTCACTCTTGAATAAGGTTTAGAATATGGCCAATGGCCAAGGAGCCAATACCACTACTAGCCCGTAAAATAAGCAGCTGGCGAATTTGTCCTTAGAATATAATTGGAAAGTTGTGATTAGAATTGTAAGAAACTATTGTGTGTTTAAGTATGTGGGCAGATCAAATATAAACGGGAATTTTAATGTAACGCTGATGTTGGTAATAATTTTGAGGGGAGACTTTGTCAGTAAGTTGGTGGGGGTTTCTAGAGAGGGCATACTGCGCACGCGCGCACCGCGAAGAATGGAACTGCGTCAGTACGACATGAGTGTGCAAGAGGTACACACTTTTGTTCCGCAACGCAACATCATCAGATTTCTTGCAAAAGGAGGCTCCAAACCTTCGGAAATTTTGAGACGTCTCCGTGCACAGTTTGGGGAAGAGACTGTGAACAAGCATTACTGAAGACAACCTTGTTGCCATTGAAGAAGAATGGCGCATAAATATATCCGAAATTGTTTTTGCCCTAAGATAAAGTTACGGAATTGCTAAAAAAAATCATCCGAGATGACCTCCATTACAGAAAATTGTCCGCTGGGTCTCCTCGTCTCCTAAATAAGGAACAGAAAATGTTACGCCAGGAGGTTTGTCAGATACACCTGCATCGCTACGAAGAGGACATTGTGACTTGTGATGAAACGTGTGCATTATTACACTCCGGAGTCAAAGCAAGCAAGCAAGTATGGAGAGGCGGCGAGGTGACGAAGCAGGACCGGTCAAAGTCAGAAAATGCGCATCTGCTGGAAAGGTGCTTACAACCGTTTTCTGGGTCTCCGCGGGCGTTTTGCTGGAGGATTTTCTTCAAGACTAAGGACAATTGATGCAGCCTTCTACTGTTACTGTTACTGAAAATGAAAAAAAAAAAAAAAAAAATGCATATCGAAACGCGCGACGCCAGCAACCAATCAGAAACACCATTCTTCTCCATGTCAATTCCAGGCCACATACTGCCACTTTAACGGAAGAAAAACTGTAGAAAATGCACTAGACACCTCTGGAACAACCTCCTTACAGTCCGTATTTATCACCCTGCGAGTACCATTTGTTTGTACCACTCAAACAAGACCTACAGTCTGGTTTTTAAAAGAAGATACGTGTAGATTTCCTGTTTCTCCACGTGGGTAGTGCAATGTTGCCCACCTGATCCCCTTTCTTTATGCTTTCAACACTCCAAGCATAAACCTGAGTTCGAGTTATCCCACCTCAACAAAACTATGCACACTTAATCTGTATTAGCCTACTTTCAAATCAGAAATAAGTTGTTCACACATTCACTGAGTTGTAGGGTCTTCACATGTGATATCTTTTAAATAATTGTACTATCTAACTAATATACCATATATACCGTTATTGTTGCTGTGCATCGTAAACTGACATTCCCGCACAATGCGGTAAGTATGTCTCCATAGAAACACATATAAACGATGCACGTGCTAAAATCTAACATTTATCTTCAATTATATTTACTAGTATTTCAGCTAATATCTTAACTACTAAACTTCATAGTCATATAAATACACATAGTGCAATGCCCGCCTCGGTAGCGTAGATGTTAGTATGTCTGCCTCACGTTCAAGAGGTTCCGAGTTCGAATCTCGGTTAGGGTGAGTTACCTGAATACGGTTTTTCCGGGGGTTTTCCTTATCCTCAAAGACGAATGTCAGGTTACTCTAGGCTCCATGGACCCCGTACTCATTTGAGCATCACTTGGCCCATTTCATTCATCGTCCTATATGACTTAACTTGGAGGACACAAAGTACAAAAAAACCACATAGTTCAAAGAATAATGTGCAACATACATGTGGTAAGCACATAATGGAATTTCGAAAATTAAAAAAACTCCGTGGAAGCGCCTCGTTTTTTCAAACCTTTCCTCGTTCCGTATACATTAATATCACGATATACTATTATTAACGACTTTATTAATTGACATGTTCATATCAGTGCCGCCGATATGCCGGAATTTTGACACACAGGAAGCATATCTACTGATATGATGCTGTCGCTTTTGGATAAAAGGAATAAGCTGTTCATTGATAAGGAAGCCCGTCTTGGTAGCGTAGATGGTAGCATGTCTGCCTCACGTTCAAGAGGTCCCGAGTTCGAATCTCGGTCAGGGTGAGTTGCCTGGATAAGCTTTTCCGGGGTTTTCCTTATCCTGTAAGACGAATGTCGGGTAACTCTAAGCTACATGGACCCTGGGTTCATTTGAGCATCATTTCACCCAATTCCATTCATCGTCCGATTTGACTTAACGTTGGAGTACGTAAATTACAATTCTTCCTGTTAGAAGAATTCTCTATGAGAACAGACAAATTCTCTAGCTTGGCTATGCAGTGAGTGAGTGTGTGTGTGGTTTTTTAGGGTCCGTCGACAGCGAGGTCATTTGGGCCCTTGGCTATGTAATGTTACACCCTATCCGTAAGCTGATCTTGTGTTGGGCTATGATTCCTCGGTCTACCTCTAATCTTACCACCACTACGTCTTACTTCCATAATGCGACTGTGGATTTCTAGAATTAAAAGTCCAATTTGCCGAAATTCTAAATGTTCTTTATTTCCGTAGAATACACTGTTCAATTCTCACGTAACAACATTACATCACATACACACCACAATCTTCCAAGGTCGATGACAATAACAAAAAGCGTTCAGTTTACAACAGCAGCTCTCGTTACACAACACTCTCAGCTGTTCTCTGCTTACCTCACTGTTTTACAACTCATTCTTCGACGGGCCCTAAAACACCACCACTACAACTCATTCTTGGCGAGTCGTCACCTTCTTAAATACCTCATTGATAACTTCGAGACTCTTCCAGAAGAATAAAGAAACCGAATATTCTATCACATTCCAGAAGCGTAACTTAATCTATGTCGGCAAGTCCATTATCAAAGCTATCTTTGTTTGTCGGCCTCTTTGTGTACACTAGCCGCGCTATTGTTAACTGCTTATGCAAGCTCTTTATTACCCTGAAACACTATCCGCCGTTTCTTATCTATTTGCGCCGAAATTTCTATGCCCATTGCCGCGACAGTAACAACGTATTTTAATTGGGTTTTAACAAAGTAGGCTAACAATACACAGCGCAACTAGGCAAACTCTGTTTCCCGCATACAACTAGCGAAATCTGAGCTGAGGAGTTTGTAATTCACCCACTTCACCAGTGTATCCAATCTGGCAACTTTTGTTTACGTTACCATAGCAACGACGTTCCCTTCTTAACCTTCGCATCTCTTGTCTGATGACCTTCACGTACGTTCTTTCAAAAATCAGACTGTAGGAGGACAGCGGTTTGATGATGCCGCAAGTGTAGGAGAGTTTGTGCACAACTGATTCCGCACCGGCCCTTCTTCTTTGTGTAAGGATGACATCAAAAAATTGCCAATCCGATGTAGAAAACGTGTATCGAATGCAGCACAGTGGTGGAAAAGTAATCCGCATAACAGTAGTTTTGTTTGTTGGTGCAATAAATTTTAAAGAAGGATAATTCCCGTTTATATTTGATCTGCCCTAATACAATAAACTAAATTAATCAAGGAGGTAATTAGAAGATTTTAGCATCTACAACATTCAGTGCGTACACCTATAAAGTGAAACTAAATATTAATCAGATGTGTTGACACCATTTCATTACTGTTTCTGATAATTTGTAATTAAAATAATAAATGTAACATAAAATTAGTGTCATTTGGAAGAGGATGTATGGTGGTCTTTTAAGGTGGAACTTCTGTTGGCTTAATGTTATGTTATGGTCATACATCGATATTTCTTAGAATAAAAAGTAACAGTAGCAGTATTCATATAGCACTCTCAACAATGATTTGTAAATATTGTTTAGCCTTTTAGTAATTTATGAATTAAAATTATCCAATTTTCGTTAAAAAGTGAGGTTTTCCATATTAAAAGTATCATTACAATCGGTTTGTTTGTTTTAGGAACAATCTGTAATTGCACATACAAATTTTCTTACTTTTATAATATTAATGTAATTTAGAAATCTGTATTTATTCTCCCTGTATAAAATAATCCTAGAGAAATTATTGATACACATATTGAAACAATCTAAAGTGTACTCTGAAGTTATCATTGCCAACTTCTCGAATACGCAGGTAAGTAACACATCTATCTGCTGGTCATGAAAAATTTGCCAGTCATAATACGCTTGGCCTCACACTTTCCTGCAGGTAACGCTGGGTATGAGATTAATAGCCGTGGTGAGTCAGTTCGCTTAACTCGGCAGGAGGTAGCCATAAATACCCCTTACCCCCACGGAGATGGAACACGCTCCTTAAGGTGAAACTTTAGTCCTGAAGATAACATCTCATTATCGGCTACAGAGCGAAGAAGATCTCTCATAATGTGTGCTTAAGAGAAGCACTGTTAGAATTTCACTGTAGGACAATTGGAAAGAATACCTGTAAATAATGGCATTTATTGTCCTTATGCATCCGACTTGAAACTATAAAAACCTGATGCATGACATTATTTTACCCATAATTAATATTTTCTATACATATATAGAGGAGTAACTGATTGCATACAGAGTAAGGTGGGGTAAGACAGGGATGTAAACTGAATCCTGTGTTATTCAACCTTTATATAGATGACATTCTAGAGGAAATTTCGAACAATAGGGTACATTCACCAGTTATTCATAATAAAGAAATCCCAGGTTTACTATTTGTAGATGACTTAGTAGTTGCTTCCACATCATGTGGAGGGTTAGAAGAGTGATCGAGTCAGTAAGCAGTTACTGTACAAAATGGGGATTAAAAGTAAATAAAAAAACAAAGATCATGTTTTTTTTTAAAAAAAAGAATATAGACTACAAAAGGATGAGAAATGGGAAATAAATGGAGGATAAATAGAGGTCATTCAGAGATTTGATTACTTGGGGGTAAAGCTGAGTTGTGATGGTAGGTGGACTGAAGAGTGAAAGCTGGCATTAGCAAAAGGTAAAATGACCAAGATTGTAAGATAATGTTTAAGGAAATTGCCTGACACTAATGGCTGGAAAGGATCTATACTGCGATATATATGCTAGAAAAAAAATGCTACATGGAGCACAGATATGGACAGTCGATGAAGCATGGATAGAGGTGGACGTTATTAATAGGTCCTTTTGTAAATATATTCCAGGCTTATCAGTAGCTTCACCTAACGGGGCAGCACAAATTGAGTTAGGAAGACACTCAACTAAAGTCAGAATTATCTGAAGAGTAATGAAATATTTGTATAGAGTTGCCAACTTGGAGGAAAACAATATTATAAAGGTATGCTTTCTTATGCAAATGAGAAGAAAATATGAAGTATTTCGACACAAAAGGTAAGGGAATTGATGGGACATATTTGAAGGAATGTGGTGTATTGTTATAGACGCTTTTGGAAACAAGTAGAATCAAGATTAGAGGATATTGATAATAAAATTATTTTACTAGTATAAGAGAGAATAGCTCTTTGAGAATATATAGGGAATTAAAAATAATTTGGGGGAGGGAAAAGTACATAGATGTGTGTAATAAACTAGGGCAAGAAGGATTTGCTTGGGTGAGGACAGGAGTTAGAAATTTTAAAGATATTAGATATGATAAGGAAAAAGGGAGAAGTCCAATGTGTGGAGATGATGATAAGGACTGGCACAGTATAATATATTGCAAAGAAACAAATGAATGGAGAGAAAAAATTAGCAAAAAAATGTGGAACAATTTAATGTAGGGGAGGGGGAGATGCTAATGATCAGGAAAATATTATCTGCAAAAGGAGATAGTAATGTAAGATATGTAGGTGATTGTTTCGGGAAAGTGAGAGAGAAATGGTTAAGAATGATAAAGATTAACTAACAATTAAGGTTAGAGAAATGGGAAGTAGGGTGAAAGAGAATAGAGGATCATCAATGAACGGAAAGCCAAGGGTTGTACGTATTGAGATCGAAATTTAGGGCAAGCAGGTAGGAGGGGTATATTGGGTGTGAAGAAGATGTCTGTCATTATATGCTAGGATTGTGTAAATGGTATTGCATTAATGAATGTATATATAAGGAAAGATCAAAAATAAATATTATATTCTATTCTAATAATAATATAAGGAGGTTCTGCAAATACGGGGCCGTCCTGAGGAGGCTTTGGTTGCCAACCGGTGGACGCTGTTTGCCGACAAGTCAGATATACACACTCTCTTAAATATAAGTTCATGGATACGTCATGGAAATGAAAACTACAGTAACCTTTGTCGTGGATGTTGAAAATGTCTATTTATCTCTTACACCTTTAACAAAAGGTGTATTAATACTCATTAATTCTCCTGGTCAATTCTTCGTGGCCATATAAACAAAACCGTTCACCTCAATAGAATGAGTCTTAAAATGTTCAACATAGTTGCAAAAATTGACTTTATTTACATTATTGCATGCTTGCAATTTCTGAACTGCAGTTGTCCTATACGAATGTCTTTTTTTAAAGTCCAGAGGAAATCCAGGGGAAGTTTTGTTAAATTCCCGATTTCTTTGCAAGCTTTCTCAGATATTTCTTAAGGCTTCAACTTTTCCACACGTCATCGTTTTGCCTCTGCAAGAAAACACGGAATAGATTATAATACCAAAAAACTCTTTAAGTTTAAAGACCATACCTACTAATACACTAGTTTAAAATTTTACAATAAAAATAATAGTAGTTTACTTTCGATTTTCGGAGAGTAAACATAACTGGTTATAAATAGAACGATGGTTCTGTACATTATAAATATTGGGGAAGTGATTAGAAACGCAGAAGAATACAGCACTGCGATTAACATTACGTCTATTGACATTACTAAATCTCCAGGTTACAGGTATTATGTTGCGATGGGGTTGTTAACATTTCCAGATTGAGCATTCTTGTCTTCATGGCAAATTGAGGTAAACGGTTAAGTGCTAAAACACATCCTCTCCTACGCCGCCTTGTATTCAGACACCTCCCTCATAAAAAAATTAAGCAGGTAAATGAAATGATAAAAAACGAGGAATATGCATGCCAGAACGAATCCCAGAATTCCCCTATCGACCTCAGAAAACTTCAGCGACACCGAACGGTGCCTTTATAATATAAATCTCAGTGCTTACTATCCTTGAACATAAAGTAACTCAAATAAATATGGACTAGGTTACATGCATATGATCAGCTTTTAATTTCTAAATTATATGCCTAACTAGAGGATAAACGATTGTGCCCCACTCAAAAATTCGATAAGAATATTTCACATATTTGGGCCTCACTTTTATAAAAATAAAAGCAATAATAAAAATACCAAAAGTGATATTTAACTTCAGATTTTCTAAGAATAGTACACAAAGATTTAAACAGGAACACCACCATCCAAGCTAATATTTACAGATTATTATTTTTATTAAGTTTATCAGAATGTTAGTTTAATCTAAATTTACGAGGTTTATATGACAATAAAAAGTACATATCTTGACATTTACAGGGATAATATATGATGTCTTCTTAACTCTATAGAAATATTGCAGCAATTTTGTAACAGATAAACCGTTAGATGTAAATAGTTATTTTCTACACAAAATTCGATTACTTTAAAGCTAATCATGTGTTTGAAATAGGTTGTTATATGTATAATCGTTTTAGAGACAAAAGTTGTTACTGCTTTGAATTCTTCAACTTTTCATCTTTACTTTCTTTATTATACTTACAGTAATTAGAGAAAATATTGCATTTCATCCAAAAATTCACTAGAGAAATGTCATCAGATACACACTTTTAGATACTCTGGAATTAAAAAAAGGTTTGAAAGAGCTCTGAGAGTGTGAACAGCATAATTTAAAAACGAGGAGTCGAATACCAAACATAGTATTTAACTTTGAAATGTCCCAAGGTTTCAAGAAAATTTCCAACCTTGTGCTAACCTTTATATATAAAAGTTGATTTTCTAAACTAAGTTTAAGGATTTTTATTAAATTTAAATATATTTCAGATAGGTATACCATAAAAGTTTTGCGACTAGCACTAGAAACACAATTATCAACATTTAAACTTGGACTGAGTCACGAGAACGCTCCTTTGTATACCGATGGAAATTTCCACGGAAGAATAACCTAAAAGAGGAAGAAGAGAAGCTTCCAGAAATGCCTGCTTACTCAACTGGTAGCGCTTGTGGTATTTAGGCTGCCGAGAAGGTACTTATCTCTGCTTATTTCCACAGCTGTCCGGTACTGAACCCCCGGAGGTTGAGGTCGGTACGGTTTTACTACCTTCACTACAACGAAAGTGTAAATTAGTAATGAAGGTCTGGCTTAACAAAGTAGATATAATAATAGGTTTTCTAGAGTAGTTTATAGAAAGGTGAAATATAGGAGTTTATGTCAATACAACATATCCACAATTTTAGTTATGCTCAATTAGTGCCTATGCGTGTAAGTTCTAGTATGTATGCATCTGCGCCAGAGCAGTTTCCTGTGATTTATCTTGTGACCAACTGACCGAAAATTAATATACCGAGATTGTCATGCTCTGAGATTTCAAAAATTACATTGACAAATATTTGTTATTCCCGCTTTAACTGAAAGTAAATCGTACATTACTCTTTTCTCTTACATGGGGACAGTAGTACGTACTTAGATAAGTCTATGGTATAAATTATTGTTAAAAATGTAGTCTTAAGTGAGTAAAACGTCCCCTCCTTTATCTTTATTCTTGTTGCATGGCAACGAAATCTCTTTATTCGACTGTTTTGTTTACTTTTGTGGAAATCTGATATATGACTTGTTTGTTTATAGCCATGGAAACATATTTATCGATACTGGATGATTTTACTGAAGTACGAGATGGAAATGAACCTAAGGTCTAACGTGTCAAATAATATCATTGAGTGAAAAGGGTAAGATTCCAAAACTAGCCATAGTAGGCCATGGATACAGGCAAGATTTCGTTTTGAGGCTGCGAGTGTATTCAATAATATGCATCTGGCTTGTTGAATTCCACATATAATACTGACAAGGAGTGTAAGAAAGCGTAAAGGACCTAACAAGATTACGTCATCCGGAAAGTCCAAGTGATGAAAACACTTCATTGAAAGTTCTCCGTATATGCAAGGACATCCTCTACAGCAAATTTGGCGTTAGGTTCTAATATAAGCCAAAATTCAGATATGGAAATTATTGAAGTGCCATCCTACATCCTTATGGAGCTCAAATTTTGAATGAACGTGAAGAATATATATTTGTAAACCAAATATGGAACGCATTAACAAGGCCCAGTTTTTCTAACACAAATTGTATTCTCAATTTGACAAGATATATAGCAGCCCATATCTACTGGCCAGACAAAGGCCATGGAGGAGAACCACACGCAGTATCCGCAGAAAATGAATATCACTGTATGCAATACTGTTGTTGGAGGCCATATTGTCGGTCATTCCATACTTACACAAAGTTAAACAATACCTGATACTTGGAGTTTCTTCGAAATGAAGCAGTACCAGCATCGCAAACTATTTTCCACACCCAGTCAACCATTGGCTGCCCAAAAATATTTTCCAATAATTTTAGGAAATCAGTAAAGCATTAAGATAGAGTCAACAAGTTAGACGTTCTGGAGCATAAAATAAAGAGATTTCTAAAGACTGATTAAGCAATTACGTAAGTGGTTTCTATGATCCACTGTCATATTGTCAAGCAGCTGAAGTTTGAACACAGGATTTAGAAGGTGAAGTGCTCCCTACCCCCTCATTTTTATCCTCGTTTTGTTTTTCCTTGTTTTTCTACCACATGGCAAAGCGAGAAGACGTATCGGAACAAATTCGCAACAAAGAGATGTTTACCTCAGCCTATCGCACATACACGGTGAGTTCAGTGTATGTATATTCCGTTCAGATGTAATCATGTCTTCCGGACAACAATGTGTTACACATCGGCAGGCGCGAGGAAACATCATATAGATACACGCAGCCTCCAGTCGCTCTATTTGTGTTTCGTAACTTACTGTACATCAACTTACTAATATTTCAATCATCTAATCGACCAGATAAGCCCCGATAAGAGACGATGACAGCGCTGGTCACCTAAAGGTCAACAATACGCCTCAACGCTCTGTCGAGTAATACTTAGAATCTGTTAAAAATATATTGAAGTGTACTATCCAAATAAGCAAGGGCCGCGCCATGGCTGAGTGGTTAGACCACTCGATTCTCAGTATGGCGGCCCGGGTTCGATGCCAAGCGACCGCAAATTTGTGATGGACAAGAGATTTGATGAGACAAGAGATGGACAAAAGTTGGATTTAGTTTTGTGATGGACAACACGGTGCTTTAACGGGTTTTCTCCCGTATCTCCGGTTTCCTCCGCCATCTTATTCCACTGGAACCCCACCTTCAACTCATGTATCAACAGGGCCACCGCCTGCAGTGCCACATGCAGTAAAAGCGGGTATTAAACGCTAAACATTTCATTTCCGAATACGTAAAAATATAGGATGAACCATTTCAAATTATAGAATTGCTGTCAATTGTGGTAGACAAATTCTAAGATTCTTGCCCATGGATACCTCCATACACCAAGTTTAGTGACAATCAGCCACATATTTAATAAGTTATTTAGGAGTATTTTGGATTAGAGTGAACTAGGTGGTTTATTAAATGATTGTATATTTTTGGCGAAATATAAACATACGTCCACGTGACTAAAAGCGGTATGGAGCTTTGAAATGAACGTGGTTACATGTAAGATGTGTTAATCTGTTTCCACAGGCAGTATAATATCACACCGCATGTAAATTCTTGACAATTTTATTTTGGAAATGAGTTGTGAGTCAGCGGGTATTTCTCTTTTTTATCAAGTTTTGACGTAAATCCGGAGCCATTTGGTTGTGACACACATGTGGGGGCTCTTCCTTGACCACCAGCTCCGGTATAAAAACAATTTGTGGCCGGGGTAACGAATTCCAACAGCACCCGGAATGGGCTCTGTATACACCCCTCCTGAATATATCAGGGTAAAATGGCATCATTTTCTGTGGCAGTTTAACAACTGCGTATCTCCCGTTTCATGTCGCCAGTTAAATGTACAGGGCTATGAATCTAAGGGTCAGCCAATAGAATTTAAATAGGTCATAACGTGCCAATAGCTGCAGAGAAACTATACTCTAATAAATAGCACATTTATGACTAAATGTGTGCATTACAACAATATATTATTATGTGTTAACATTAGCTAATACGAGCTGACAATTTACTAACTGAACAAAATTGACGATCTCCTGAAACCGAAAAAGGATATGTACCTTCTCCATTGCGTACTTGTAGTAAAGTACTTAATTCTGACCAAAAATTAATTACAAAGTCACCAAAAATATACTTTTTGGGATCCCTAAATAAAATAAAAAAAGCAGACCTATATCACTTTCTTTCAACACTTACATGAAAGGATTTATATGCCATCACTTGTATGAAGTCACAATTCTGAGATAAAAAGGTGATTGATTTTGTTTATCTACTTTTATATACATTATGCTGCAGTAACGACATGGATGCGTACTTACAGAAAATAGAGAAAGTCCTTTGCCCAACTCAAGAAAGGGGTTCACGACCTCTTTGTGCGCATGTGCATCAGTGTGTGTGTGTGTGTGTGTGTGTGTGTGTGTGTGTGTGTGTGTGTGTATGATGTGTGTGTGTTGTCAAAAACAAAGAATATCTTAACATATAGCTTAAGATTTAAGTTCAGATCTTCTAAACAAGTGACACCAGGATCTTCTAACAAAATTCTTCCAAAACTAACCATCGTTTAGTACCAGAAAGTCGTTCTTTCTCATTTAAAACGACTAATGATTTTCATTCAAATACCATAGGTTTAAGATATCTTCATGACGATTAAAATTTATCTCTTTAATATATCGGAAGTAGCCTATGAAGTCACGTTCAATCCCAGTGTGTTTTCTAAGGTTTTAGAGAGGCGAGGGTATTCATATTTTCAGTGTAACTTCAATCTATTTTGACATAGCAGTCGAATGACAAAACAGGTTCTATTTCTTTACATTTGACTGGCTGCAGTATCGAACAATTGAACACTGAAACTTTACTAATCGCTATTATTTGCCGCTTCACAATCCCAACTGCTACCAAACGACAATATGGGAATTGAGTAAGCTTTAGCTACAGGCAGATCATTCAATAGTCGGTCATTAGGTGATGCCTTTGAAACTCCGCTCCCTTTGTATGTTAAGAAATAAGGATCAGTAATTACTTCCTATTTGTGAAACATCATATTAGGTATCTGCAAATTCATAACAAGAAATATGTCATAAATGTTAATCTCTTATGATTTTTCAAAGAGCTCTTCGCAGACTATTCAGAGAAGTACATTCCCTCTAAAGTCAAATACGAAAATCGGCTGATAAGTCCCGGGCCTCACATAGAGATGGCGTCACTGGCCAGTTTGACGGATAGCATCATATAGTTTAACTTTAGACTAGCTTGTGTCCATAGTTATGTAAAAGTTTCGATTTATATTTAGAAAGGGTTCAAAAAAGTATAAATTTATAAAAGAAAAACAAACAAAGTTGTGTAAAAATGTATGTAATTTTGTGACTGGCCGTAGTAATAATTGTATTACGTAATGTAGTGACGTAATAGTAAATCGGCCAGTCATATAAAAGTAATATAAAGGTAGCGATAGTAACAAGGATTTAATAATCCTGGTGTAGAAAGCAAAAGAAAAGTCGTCTTTCTTTCTGGAACGCCGAAGAGATCGGACGCTTTTTAAATTGCTCGAAAATATTTAAGTGTTAGTTCAATTTGAAGTATTATATTGATTCAGATCACAGAATAAATTTTTTGATAACAATTGTAATGGATTTGGTGTTAAAAGAAATTAAACAAATGATTGATTTCTTAAATAAATTCAAATTAAAAATCCTAATGAATTTCTTCACTCGTTACCACCCTTGTAACTTAGAGTTTTCATTGCTCGTAAGTAAGAATATAACAGAAGGATATTAAAAGCTAGCCGAGGCATAATTAAGGACGGGAAAGGAGATACTAGCATGAACCTTGCTATATATGTTGCCTTAACTTTGAGGCATCGAAACCCACAGCAACGGAGGAAGCCTGCTACAGTTACAGGTTGTTTATTTTATTTTATTTATTTATTTATTTTTTTTAATGCCAGAATTTTTAGCAAGACAAATGTAGAGGTTTTATGAAAATAGAGCATTCGGAAAAACGAGCAGTGATTTAAATACTTCCATTTCTAAGGATTAACAGCTAAAAATCAAGGAAGGAATGGACAGTACATTGAAAGACTGACCCCTTATATACAATGATTAAAAGGTGCGTTGCAGAGTTTAAAATGGGACATACGAGCACTAGTGATGTGTCTCGCTGTGGACGCCCTGTGGAAGCCGCAACTTCAAAGTTAATTGAAAAAGTACATCGTTTTATACTGGAAGACCGCAGATTGAAGTTGTTTTACATAGCAGAGGCTGTAAACACATCAAAAAGAAGGAACAGGGAATATTTTAAGTAATGTTTTGGGCTTTCGCAAGGTCTGTGCAAGATGGGTGCCACGTTTGTTGGCATCGGATAAAAAGTTGCAAAGAAAAACTATTTATGTTAAGAATTTGTACCTCTACTGTAAAAATCTCTGTGAATTTTTGACACGGCTTATTACCATGGATGAAACTTGGATTCATCATTTCACTCCAGAAAGTAAATCGGAGTCAAAACAATGGATTGCGCCAAGGAAACCAAAACCCCAAAAGTGTTGTCTCCAAATAAAATATGTTTGATACAAATCGTGTGTTTTAACGAGATTCTCATTTTTACATAGTACGATATTGTCTATCTCTTACGTTTACCAGTTATGAAAAGAATTTGAGGATGAAGAGAAATGTCAGAGCTTAATTCAAAACTTCAAGGTTTACATTTATTTATATAAAAAACTTATGCAGCATATGGCATTCTAAACCAAGTAACCATAGTTATTTTAAAGAAAACCACATTTTTTAAAAAAAAATTTTATGTAAAAGCTAATTCTGTGCATCGTGTAGTTTTGAAAATCTCAGAAAGCGTCAAATTTAAATACCAAGTTTGGTATTTAACTGATATATCGTATTTGAAATGCACCTATGCACACACGCACGCGCGCGCGCGCCAACCGTTAAATATATCCACCATATTTAAAGGCATATTATAACTTCAAAAAGTAATAATATAATATACCTATTTTTAAATCCCGGATAGTAATGAACGGCAACTTGTATTGCAGAAACGTATCAAGTATCAGAAAATTCATATCAATTACAAGTAATATCTTGAAATGTTGGCTTGATAAAAAAAACTGACATACATTTTAGATAACTGGTGGAAATTAATCATTTCTCCACACTAGCCATATATAGGCTAAGGTTTTTGATAGATAGAGTCAACATGAAAAATTCAGTGCCGTGGCCGGGATTTGAACCACGGATCTCCATGGTATTGAATTTTTCAATGCCGTGGCCGGGATTTGAACCACGGATCTCCATGGTATTGAATTTTTCAATGCCGTGGCCGGGATTTGAACCACGGATCTCCATGGTATTGAATTTTTCAATGCCGTGGCCGGGATTTGAACCACGGATCTCCATGGTATTGAATTTTTCATGTTGACTCTATCTTTCAAAAACCTTAGCCTATATACGTCTAGTATGAAGAAATGATTAATTTCCATTAATTAACTAAAGTAATAAGAGTTAAATGATGAAGCCTGGGACTCAAGTACTTACGATAGTGAGTCGCCACAAACGGTGTATCGCAGATGCGGCAGCCCCTGGTGGTCTACCGGGAAAGTACATGAGTCGACTGGAGAATTTAATGTCATGACGGCACGTTGGCCATGGTAGCTTAAAGGTTAAGAGTGACTGGACGGAAACCAGGAGATCCGTGGATCAAATCCCGGCCACGGCATTGAATTTTTCACGTTGACTCCATCTATCAAAAACTGATATATGAGGTTTTTCTAAGAATTTTTCTAACTCTTGCGGCTCACCAGTTATAGAAAATTTATTCACAATGAAGAGCATTTCACATGCCATTTTCAGAAAATTCAAAATATGATTTCATTTTTATGAAAATATATTTAAATTATGGTACTTTAATCAAAATCGTTAGAAATACTTTTTAAAAAGTTAACATTTTCAAAAAATTAATATAAAAAGAAATATTTGATGTCGGGAAACCTTCGTTATGTAACATTGGCAAATTCTTAACTTAATACGGACTCGTACATGTATGCAGAAGTTTTTCTAAAAGTACTCCTTTTTAATGTTTTATTCAACAGATCTCACAACTTGTACCCAGCTTTGGTTGAAATGCAATGATTCCTGTGCTTACTTCGATCTCACCATTTCATAACGTCCTGATGAATTGACGCAGTAACATTTTAGAGCCCATGCAGGTATCTGGTTTGGAAACTGCACCAGTTCGTGTTGATGGCGCCATGTATCTTCTGACTGACAGCTGAACTTCTACAATACTGGACATTCGCTTGTCTGACGAATCACTGTTTTAACCCGAGCGTAAAGCTATGTATTCCAGCAGTTGCAAACTGCAGACGTAGGTGTGCGGGGATCGAAATCCATTGCTCATTATTAATTAGGTCTGGAAATTCACCTGAATAACCACGCCGTGCGAGTCTCTCTTGTTTCGCCAGACCAACTTTGTTAATACCCACTTTGTGTTGATTGTACAGGTAAATCGCAGGACTGAAATTCTTGCACTTCAAAGAATTCGTACAGTGCTACTACCTTTATTAATAATATATAGACTTTCAATCGTGCTCCAACTAAGACATAATGACCAATCAGGTTTATAAGAATTCTATTTTGAACCATTCACAACTATTTCTATGTTTATGGAAATTTCCTTATAATTTCATCCTTTTAAATATTCTGAACAGGTTGCAGTATTAGATTGAATCATTAATATGAAGAAAAAAAACGGATAATACCACAAGGATTACACTGTGAAAACAATGTATGGTCAAACAATTAACAATTTCAGTTTTCCTTTCCTGTAAACAAAGTCATAATCTATTTCAGATGCACTGATACACACATAGATAAAAGAATAACGAGCAAATGTTCTCATTTGTCTTCGAGAATAATACTCTTTCCATTGTAAATACATATACTTTTTATTTTATTATAATAATCATGAAGTTTGAGTAAATCTTTTCATTTTTTTGCTACAATGACGAACAAAGTGGCACCGTTCTAAACGCGTTATTCCTTATAATTTATTTTGACACCACCATTGCTTTGCAATCCTCCAAATACACAATGGTTTGGCAAACAAACTGTTGCATTAATGTGCTAGGAAACTTTGGAATGTATAAATTTTTGTACCCCAACTTTTATTTATCGTTCTCATATTAACGTAGGTCATATGAATGAAATAGGTAAAATGATACTCAAATAAATCTGCAATCCATACAGCTTTGAGGATAAGAGAAATTCCTGGAGAAAAAGATCTATCCAAATATTTCACCCTGACCGAGATTCGAGCTCCGGATATTTTTGTCAGGCAAACACATTGCCCTATACCACAAAGGCGACCTGTTTAATCTACGGAGGAATATGTTACCTATGTAAGGTAATCTCAAAACATTCGATGCATTTCAATAATCTCGTCACCATAGAAAATCCCAGTTCTTTCTGACGGGCATGGTCTATAAAACATTAAAACATTAGAAAAGAATTTACAATGTGTTTACTTAAATACGAGCACTCTAAAGTTATAAAGGTATATGCTTGCAATAAGGGGTTTAAGTTCTAGTTAAATATAACATGGAGTATAAAAGGATAATCAATAGAAAAAACATTTAAAGTAATACAAATTCTGCGAATATTTCAAATACATCATATCCGTTTTCATATTTTCCTTAAATATGACGGGATTATTTCATTTTTAACAATTATTTGGATAAATAAAAACTTTTTATGATCCATTTTTAAGTCAAACCTGTTTATATGGTATAATTTTCACATGAAGACTGCTGATTTTTATATACGTATCTGAATCGGAGATATTACTGAGCTAAAGTTACGTTGGTGTCTATTTTACGGACATAAAACAGACTTCGCGTAATAACTCAATAAAAGGATGGAAACCTTTAAAATACTACTTAAAATACTCATTATATGAGTCACGGATTTAGCAGTTCCATCGGAACAGACAGTCCATCTTTTACTTGGCCCACCCTCTTAGATATATCAGTTGTAGTCTGTTCTAAGTGTCTGCAACAGAGCAACAATTGCGCTACACTAATTGCACAAATGATAAATAAATGTTTAGAAGTATTAGTCACTTTCATTTGTCATATAAGTTGACGACGGAAAAGGTGGAATTCAGAATGCAGAATTTGAAGACGAGTGAAATCAGCAATTGAGGAAATAAAGTGTGAAATTAAAAATATAACAAATGAGAGCACTAGTTGCTGCTAAACATACCTTATTTGGCTCTAATGTTACATTCAAAACACTCAGAACCAAACAATTGATCCTTGGAATCTAATCACTTACTGAACTGTTGAGTCAACTCACAAAAATAACAAAGAGATCGTTCAGGAAAATAAGCTTCCTCGATAAAGTCCAAGCGAACGTTCTGAACTGGGAAGTACCACGCCTGGCTTTCCATCCTCACGGGTTATTGTTCATTCAGGAGGACCGGCCACTAGCCCAAGGCTGGCCATGTAAACAGGACCACTTCACGCCGCAGTGGCGGTAACGTATGAGCATGTAGAATTAAACTGTTTCCAAATCTAGCATATTAAACTGTAACTATTGAACTAGCATAACTAATAGCTTCCGAAGTTACAGTAAATTTCAGGTATGACAAGCGCAAGTGGCCGTAAGTCACTAAAATGCTACCTGGCAAATTCCATTGCAGCTACCGCCAGTAATCCAAATTTAGACGTCATGGACTGCCGCTAATCGATTACTTCTGAAACATCAAATATTGTAAGACTATTAGACGCTATTTTATAGACTTCAACTCCAGCCAAATTCATGTATATTCCACCGAAGTCCCTAGGTTAGAGGTTGCCAAAACTTAGCTTCATTCTAAAGCATTCTTTGGCTTGATTAATTTTTTAGAATGTTTTGCCTTTATAATTTTTAGGACTCCTATGAGTGCATTTAACCCATCTGTTGATTTCTGAACCTACTGAGTTCTATTTACCTGACTCTTAAGTTAATGCATTTTTGTTGACTGAGTTCGTTGAAACGCCTAATTGCCTTTATTATTGTAATTTAACTACATAAAAACAAATCGCCAGGCTTATAAGTCCTTATCCATAGGTAAATTTTAGTTGAGTTTTCTTACGTTATAACTTGATTTGAATATAGGGAAATACTATTGTAATTTGTTATCCGTGTCTCCTTCATTTTTTGTATAATTAATCTTATAAGCCAATAATGTCGATATTAGTTGAATTATTTATAGCTACGTTTATAAGTTGCGATATAGTTATTCGTTTATTTCTCTGGTCATATAAAAATAAAGAAATTTCAAAACGTTTCTTAGCGACTCAGTCGGTCATGTCCTACACCAAAGTGTGTTAATGTGAGCTGAAAGATTATCGGTATTAACAAGAAGTGTATTAAAGGCTACTCTAAGTATAGTTTTAGAGAAATGATGGAAGAAAGTCGTTTAGCACCTCATAACGTAAAATCGCAATATCAAATTTAAATCGCTGAGATATCAGGGCTTTACCTTTGTACCTCAGTAACAAGGAAAGTTTATGTGCATATATGAAACAATCTTGCAACAGAAGCTAGCGCACATGGCTTAAACGGATGCCCGAAACAGAAGCGCTGCGCATGCTTGAACAGTCAGTAAATGTAACTGAGTATAGCGTGGCCACTCCACACGAATCACGTCTCGACGCCTCTGAAACAGCGACAGGAATGCCGTGCGTGAATTTCAAGTATGGGATAAAAAGAAAAGGGCGCCCTCGAGGAGCAGTCGTGTCGTTAACATTATTACGTCATACACGTCATTGCAATCGATACTAGCGTTGCATGGGCCACCAAGGAGAAAATGAGGCAATTGTTGCATAACTGCACTCGACACAGTCTGACTTTAGAACACGCGTTTAAATCATTGATTTAGGTTGCGATAGTGTTTTGTTACACAGAGGTCTCTTTGCTAGGAGACGGGACAGTTAAATAGCATGGTGATCCTTTTGAAACAACATTTAATAAAACGTAACATAAGAAGCGTTTCTAACTGATACCGAAAGAATTTGATTCTACCAAAAAATCCGATATATAGGACAACCACAAAAGAAATACACAAATTCAACTTTCTGTAAAACAAAAACTATTTAAGGTAACTTGGCACAGTTTTCACGGTTTGTAGAGGAAGTCTTGTAAACTCACAAATGTTCAATCTGATCCTTTTGAAACAACATTTAATAAAACGTAACATAAGAAGCACTTCTAACTGATACAGAAAGTATTTGATTGTACCAAAAAATTCGATATACAGGGCTACCACAAAAGAAATAGATAAATTCAACTTTATGTAAAACAAAAACTATTTAAGGTAGCTTGACACAGTTTTCACGGTTTGTAGAGGAAGTCTTGAAGTTTACTTTGTAAACTCACAAATGTTCAATCTGGGCTGCACTCGTCGCACGACATACATCAAAACGATAATCGACTTCATTCCAAACCATATGTAACACATCTGCATCAACACTTGCCACAACTTGTCTGATACGTTCTTTCAAGTCCTCTAAATTAAGAGGAGGCAGAGGAGGAGGAGGAGGAGGAGGAGGAGGAGGAGGAGGAGGAGGAGGAGGAGGAGGAGGAGGAGGAGGAGGAGGAGGAGGAGGAGGAGGAGGAGGAGGAGGAGGAGGAGGAGGACGACGAGTTATGTAAACTATATCTTTCACAAATTCCTATAGAAAAATTAACACGGTGTGACGGCAAGGCTCCTTGATGGGCAACATGCAAGAGCATTATTGCTGGCTGTAGCATGGTCAGTGCAATGAAGTAATAGGACTTCATCTAGGTAATGAATAACATCTGGGTACCAGGGAGGCGGTGCTCAATCTTGTTGGAAGATAAAGTTATCCTGCTCCTCATTCGATCGGAACATCAACCAGATGTGTAGCAAGTCAAGATACCTAGGGCCCGTTACTGTTTGCTCTGCAATGAAAAAGGGGACCATACACCTTCGTGTGAGATACCGCACAAAACACACTAATTTTAGGAGAATTCACTACAGCCATCTGAGGTTCAGTTCCCTAAATTCGGAGCTTTAGTTTATTCACTTCTCCACTCAGGGGAAAGTTGACTAATCACTGAAATGATGCCCTCACAAAATCCGTCTTCTTCATTACGTCACAACATGTCTTGCCGAATGACCATATCCTCTTCTTCACGTAGAAACTGCAGCATCTGAAATCTGTAAGGTGTCGTATGTAGTCGCTTCCGCGAGATTTTCCATACAGTTTGCTCTGAAACTTGTAAACTGCATGCTTACCTTTGCTGTTGATTTCTGTGGGCTTCTTATGCGGGCAGCAAAGTTCCCTCTGATACACGTGGTCTTCCCCTTTGCACAATCATCCCATTGCTTCCAAGTTTTTATACCAATCATGGAAAGACTGTCTAGTTGGTGGTGTCTTTTGGAAAAAGTGTTATAAAATGTCATTGGACAACATTTTCCGATTGTATTTTAGCAAATTACAACATGCTATATGCCTTTTCACAGTATTTTTCGCCATTTTGACTTTTGTAACATACACATAAAATAAATTAATTGTTCTTTCACATTAGCCGTGTGTAGGACGCACTATGAAAGGGTACAACCAGACTGAAAAATTCAATGCCATTGCCGAGATTTGAACCACTTAAGTACTTACAGCTTAGAAAGTCGCCATTAAGGAAGTTGTCTCATGTATTTATGAGAACTCCTAGTGGTTTACCGGGAAAAACATCAGTCAGTTGGAGAATTTAATGTCATGTTGGCACGTTAGCTCAATGGTTTAGAGCGGCTGGACGGAGTCCAGAAGATGCGTGGTTCGGATCCCAGCTATGGCATTGATATTTTCAGTTTGACTGTACCGTTTCAAACACATAAAACATTAAAAATCAGCAATATAATCGAAAGTTTAAGACTTTCTTACACAGCACTGAAAAATTATGTACTAACATTAGTTTATTATTATTATTATTATTATTATTATTATTATTATTATTATTATTATTATTATTATTATTATTATTATTATTATTATTATTATTATTATTATTATTATTATTATTATTATTATTATTATTATTATTATTATTATTATTATTATTATTATTATTATTATTATTATTATTATTATTATTATTATTATTATTATTATTATTATTATTATTATTATTATTATTATTATTATTATTATTATTATTATTATTATTATTATTATTATTATTATTATTATTATTATTATTATTATTATTATTATTATTATTATTATTATTATTATTATTATTATTATTATTATTATTATTATTATTATTATTTTATTATTATTATTATTATTATTATTATTATTATTATTATTATTATTATTATTATTATTATTATTATTATTATTATTATTATTATTATTATTATTATTATTATTATTATTATTATTATTATTATTATTATTATTATTATTATTATTATTATTATTATTATTATTATTATTATTATTATTATTATTATTATTATTATTATTATTATTATTATTATTATTATTATTATTATTATTATTATTATTATTATTATTATTATTATTATTATTATTATTATTATTATTATTATTATTATTATTATTATTATTATTATTATTATTATTATTATTATTATTATTATTATTATTATTATTATTATTATTATTATTATTATTATTATTATTATTATTATTATTATTATTATTTTTATTATTATTATTATTATTATTATTATTATTATTATTATTATTATTATTATTATTATTATTATTATTATTATTATTATTATTATTATTATTATTATTATTATTATTATTATTATTATTATTATTATTATTATTATTATTATTATTATTATTATTATTATTATTATTATTGTTGTTGTTGTTGTTACTATTACTATTACTATTACTATTACTAGTACTATTATTATTATTATTATTATTATTATTATTATTATTATTATTATTATTATTATTATTATTATTATTATTATTATTATTATTATTATTATTATTATTATTATTATTATTATTATTATTATTATTATTATTATTATTATTATTATTATTATTATTATTATTATTATTATTATTATTATTATTATTATTATTATTATTATTATTATTATTATTATTATTATTATTATTATTATTATTATTATTATTATTATTATTGTTATTATTATTATTATTATTATTATTATTATTATTATTATTATTATTATTATTATTATTATTATTATTATTATTATTATTATTATTATTATTATTATTATTCTACAGGAAGTTCAAGTGGCCTATTTCTTTTCTCTATGTAAGATTTACGGGTAATATAATTTTGAGACCACTTGAATTAAACTAAACGTTTTAAAAAGGTTACAAATGGGTCTGAATAACCTGTCAATCTCTGTGATGTAGGACTAATAAGCTAGCATCTGATTCCCATATCGGCGCCGCCGATGATTCGGAACTTTTCGCCACAGGTGTTCAGTTTCAGGTCTACCGATATCGGTAACTCTCGCTTTTAGACACACTTAAAACGATATGCGTGGACAGGGTTTAAACCCGCAACCTTGGGATCAGTAGGCGAACGTCTAAACAGGAAAGCTACTCACATCGATATGGAGGCTAATGATGAACTATTTGAAGCGAGTAGTCAACTTTTGAGGATATACAGTTAATCTAGTTCTAAATCTAAGTGCTCCAAATTGCAGCTCCTCAACTATTTCTGTGAACTTCTAACTAGCGAGTGTCGATAGTACATTTTCTCGATAGTCGATTGACGATACCGATGCACTCTACTTCTAATTTAAATACAAAATAGAATGTAAACATTCAAATGTCAGTCATACAATAGACATTTAAAAATAAAACAATCCACTTCTGTAAGTTTTTTTCCCTCAAGAATACTAGCATTTTCACCCTTTCAGCGTCAAGTCAACTTCTTTCTCTGTCACATATGAGCCCGATGTGCTAAGTAGTCTTTCAGAAAAAAAGCGTTGCGGGTGGAACACATAAATATTTATCGCCTAACTTTTTATAGTTATACAAATTTTTAAATTGTTAACCAGTAATCCAGTGCACTACTAAGAGGAGGTGACAAATTGTCGCTGAGATATGCAGTGATTTCTTCTTGGGAAATGTTAATTGACACTGAATTTGACAGTCGATTATTTTCTTGCATAATGATACCGTGCAGGTAACATATTCCGGCAATTTCTCGGGCTTCGCAATGTTCTACTTGCGACAATTATATTTTCATATTTTCAAATAAAATAGAAATTGCAGAATCACCTTCGAAGTATCGAAAATGTATTGATGTCAATTTTCTGAAGTATCGTGAGTATTGTAACCATCGAGGACCCATCCCTACTTCTGACTTCACAGTTAAAAAGTAACTGTTACCGTAATCATAGTGAAAAACATAAATTTCCATGAGTCGCAGAAATGCTAATCGGAGAATCCTGTTGCGGCGATAGTCAACTTTTTATAAACAGTGTTGTGGACAGCCGAATTGAACACAATACACTTTTGTAAAACTGTAACGCACGAAGGAAAGAGCCCGCCTCGGTAGCGTAGATGCTAGCGTGTCTACCTCACGTTCAAGAGGTCCTGAGTTCGAATCTCCGTTAGGGCGAGCTACCTGGATAAGGTTTTTCCGGGGTTTTCCCTTATCCTGAAAGACAAATGTGGTCCCCGGACTCATTTGAGCATCATTTCACCCATTTGATTCATCGTTCGATATGACCTAACGTTGGAGGACATAAATTACAAAAACAAAAACAAAACAAAAACAAAAAAGAGGAAAGAACACCAACTTCAGCAATTCAAACTCTTTTGTCAGTCCCGACTACTTCAGACTTCCC
>CM060947.1:50545592-50557374 GCA_030765055.1 Mantis religiosa | reverse complement strand
GCTGATATTGGTAAGCCTAGTAACTCTTTACAAAACCTTCTGTACTTTTGGTCCACCGTTTTGTTTACCTCTGAGGGCCCCCCAGATCTCCACTGCATACAACATTTTGGATTCAACCAGTGCTTCATACACTTCTTTCTAACCACTTGGTTGTCATTTCTAACTTATATTTGCATATTCTTATCCCATTCATTGCCGCCCTTTCTTTTGCTTCCATTTTTCTCCTGTGTGCTTTCCACTTTCCATTGTTATTCAACCTCATTCCTAAGTATTCAAATTCATTGACTACTTCTACCCTTTTGCCATTTAGTACCCACTTTTCATCTTTCTTTAGTTTAACTCCCTTCTTGAAAACCATAACTTTCGACTTATTTATGTTTATTTATTCGCATCTCAAATGCTAGTTCGTCGTAAATGCTGAATTCTGGAGCAGGATTTACGTCGTATCGTATTGATGGAAGACGAATTATGCCCCTCATTGAGGTGACCATTTGGAACAGGGTGGGAATTGTTGGTTCTTGAAGTCCCAGCTTACCTCGGCGTGGCTTCAGTCGGTTGAGCAAGATATCTTCTTTTACAGGAGTGGTACGGCGGAAGGAAATTTTACGTAAAATGAGTAATCATTTTCCTTTGTATTAAATAATGTAGAAACTTTTATTTCCTTACTTCAATTAACACCAGTTCGAACAAAATGTATGATACAACATTTATAACACTATTCTTACACAAGATTCACTTGATGTGACGCGTTTATCTGGATGCGTGCAAGAATCAAAAGTTTTATACGTTTGTTCACTACCGTGTATAATAATTAAATTGTGTGTCTTCTAGCGATGATATTTAATGTAAAGATTATCTAGTTATACTCGATGATTGTTACGAGAATAGACTTATATTCTCCCGCACACAACGGCGTTTAAGAAGAGAATTTTACATCCGTTCACGGCGACTGTTAGGAGAAGAATCCCCAGTTCCTCTTCTTTTACACATTAGCATTCCGCTAATAACTCGACCCCCCTAGAGGAATATTGAATATCCTCCATGGCAACGTAAAATCTTTTATATCTGATTGGTCCACGTTTTACGATATACGCGTCACACCAATCACAAATAAGTTTGTTATTCAACACTTTTGTGACGTCATTTCCACTTACATAGCTTCTCTGTGCATGACTCACTCTACTTAACCTCACATAATACAATATTTGAAACTCTTTGGGGACAACATAAAATAACTGTTTCAGATGCCCCTCTTTAGAATATATGGAAAATTAACTTAAATCTTCCAATAATATTGTTCCATATATTCTAAAGAATGCCCCAATAATTAAACATTATTACAACAATGAACAATTAATACAATTTAAAATAACAATATAAAATCAGAAATTATTCGAACACAATAATAAAAAACAAAACATTTTTCAGTAATTCATAAACATATTATTTTTTTTTTTTTTTTTAATCATTTGTTCTTGTGAGTGTCAAGGCTTTTGAATGGTTTTAAAAGTGTTTTGTGATATTTTCCTATCATTTTATTATCATCGTCTCTTAATTCGTACGTATGATCCCCAAATTTTCTTACTATTTTATATGGACCTTTATATAACAAATTCATTCTCCAATAGGATTTGATTTTAGAACTGGAGATATTAAATGTCTTTACGAGAACTTTATCATTTATTTCAGGATTCCATTTCGCTCCTTTTCTTTGTATCTTTGATAATCTTTTCTCTGCTTTTTCTTTTATTCTTCGAAATGCTTCAGCACACTTTTCTTCTTCATTCAATTCCATTTCATCTACTTTTAAGGTTGTTGGTGCTTTTATTACTAGAGGTTCAGGTTGTAGTCCAGTCATTAATTCGATTGGTGAAAATTTGGTAGTAGAGTTTGGGTATTGTTAATGATTTTCTCAATAATATGGCAGTATTTGTACCAGCCTCGGTGGTTAGAATGACACAGAATTCTGAAATACAAGCCTAAATCACGCATCACTCTCTCGCAAGGATTTCCTTGGGGAAAATATGCTGAAGAGTAATACATCTTAATATTATTGTTCTTCATCTCTGAAGTAAACAATTTACTCCGGTAAACCGTTGCGTTGTCTGATAATATTGCCTTTATTGGCCCATACTTTGGTATCCAATCTTTTAAAATTTTACTTCCATTTTCTAGCATATCGTTTATTACTTCAGATGCTTGTTGTCTAATAGTGATAGGCACAGATCTACTTTTATGAGTATAAGGAGCAATGTCGTTCACCTTAAATGTATGTATGTACTTATTACACAATCCAGGTTTCGTACTAAAAACGTTCCTGTTCTTTAGTATACATAACCTCAATTGTTCTCTTTGCGCGTGATTTAAATTGTATGTTTTCCCTAACTTTTCTTTCAAAGTTCTTTGGAATATCATTTCTTCCTCTTCTTGTTTTCGCTCGGTGTCGGTATTTAATGTGTTTATTTGGCAACAATGATCTCCAAGGTCAAACGTCTCATTTTCTTTATTATTTAAAAGTAAATTTTCTTTACCACTATCATCTTCTTCATTATTAATTATATCTTCTTCGTATAATATTATATTTTCTACAAAAAACCTATCATTATTTATACTATCCTTCTCATCCTCTATTAATATAATTTCTTCTAACAAATTTATTTTTATTACTTCATTATCTCCTTTGACCTTCATTTCATGTTTTTCGAAATCTATCACACTTTGCCAACCATACAATACATCATTGCCAATAATAATATCACGAGCTAAGTTTGGTATTACCAATACGATAAAATTGAAATTCCAATCATCTATTCGCGCAGGAATTAACGCTTGATATTTAACTTTATCTTTCTTTTCCCAATAGCTGTGCTACAGTATACATTACACACGTTTAAATATTCAATCCTAAACTTGGATAGTAATTCCTTGAATAAGTTCTCACTTATTACTGATGAACTAGCTCCTGTGTCTATCAATACTTTATATTCGCTATCGCCTATACGAAGGTTAATCTGAGGTGGATTTACTAATTCCCGATCTTTACTTCTGAAGAGAGTGAGCTTATCTTCTGGTAAATTTTGAATTTTGATTTTGCCCTGTGTCATTTCTACCGAACCACTTTCCAAGGCACAAAATGATTTGGTACTCAGTTTTCCGCATTAGTGCGGTCGGTAGTTACACTAGCAGTTGGGTTGGTACTACCGTTATTTATTTCTCCTTCTATTCCCTGAGTCGGTGTCCTTTCTAGGTTATTGTCTGCCCTTTCAAACCTAGGACCCCCAAAATCTCTTAATGAAGAGTCTTCGATGCTAGTTCCTCTTCCTCTACTTTGATAACCCGTTCTTAAGTTATTTCCCCTGTAAAACCTCAGTTGATTCACCTGATTACTCCTCACATTTCCCACAGGTTGGTCATTATTATAATTCCTCCTAGGAGTATTTGGAATTCTCCTTCCTATACCTGGCACTACCGATTCATATGTCTTTCTGGGGTTGTACTCTCTTCGTTCATAGTTGTCTCTTGAACGTGCCCCGCCCCAATTTTGGTTAAAACTATTTTGGTTTTGGTTAGTATGGTTGTGATTTTCCCTGAATGTTGGTCTTACTTCCTGTCTATTTACTTGCTTTTGTTCTATATGAGTCTTGTCAGGATCAACTTGACCATGAGTAGAATCAGAATTAAGGTTATGAGCCTCAAATTCTGATAATAACTCAATCATATCAGTAAAGTCGACGGGCTTAGCCACAATTAGGTGGTTTCTAATGTGTGGTGGATAATGTCGTATTAGCATATTCACGATCTCAGTTTCTGACATATGTGGATTCACAAGTTTACTTTTGTTAGCAAGTTTTAGGAAATATTCAGTCATGGACACACCCTTCTTGAACTCGAATTTACCAGTGGCCAGTTCGACTTTAATTCTTCTCTGTCTTTCTGGACCCCAGAACCTATTTATAAACACATTCCTAAACATACTATACGTTTCATGTGATGCTAGTGTTAACCTCAGCCATTCTAAAGCATTTTTCTTCAAACACCTTTTAACAATCATCATCCTAAATTCATTTGGAATCTTTTTAATTTTAAAATATTCTTCTAATTCCTTTAGAAATATTTTGGGATTGTCTCCCGATTCTTCTTCGAAAGTAGGTGGACTTATGTCATGCAACAAATAATTTGTACAATTTGTGTTACCTTGACTGTGTAACTGTGTATGTGTGTGCATGTTTTGTATTTGTCTATTACCATTTACTTCACAATCAGGTGACAAAGATTCTGTATCGTGACTCTCCAAATAATTCTCTAAGTTTTGTACAATATTACCTGAATTACCAGGTAAGTCAATACATGTAATATTCTTAGATTTTATTACCCTCTGGTTCTCAGAAATTTTGCTTGCCTGTAATGCAATCACAACTTGATTCAGCTTGCTAATGTTTTCTTTCTCTCTCTCAAAACTTTCCTGTGCCAAATCTATTCTTGTAATCATTTCACTATTCAACTTACTGACTTCATCATATTTAACTTTTAGTTCATCTTGTTGTGTTTGCACCTCAGTAGCCATTAGTTTAACATCATTTCTGATACTATTTACCTCTCTTACAAAATTATTCTGTATTTCAATATTTTCCTCATGGTATTTCCGTGAATTATCTAATAAGACTACATCTATTTCTTGTCTTATTCTATTCTCTAATTCCCCTATTTCTATTTTTTGTTTTTCTACAAATTCTACCTGTTGTTGCTTAAGGATTTCTGACTCCTTAGCCAATTCACTTCTTATATCTTTTACTACATTTTCCTGACTTATTTTCATTTCCTGAAACATCTCTTTTAACTTAGACATTTCTCCATCATGAGATTCTATTTTCTGTTTTAAAGATTTTATGCCTTCTCTACACTCTTCTCTTCCTTTCTCAATTTCATTTCTTAGGTTACCTAAACCTTGATCTATCCTAGCTTCTAACTTCTCTGAATTTTGATCTACCTTTTCTGAATTTTGATCTACCTTTTCTGAATTTTGATCTACCTTTTCTGAATTCTGTTTTATTTCCTGTCTTAAATTATCCATTTTAGCATCAAAATTACTCATCATTTTCTCTAACCTGTCTATTATCATTTCATTACCTTTACTCTGCATAATTTCTGTTCTACTTGTTCCTGCATCATCACTAATCATTCCTTCCACTACTTCCCTGACTTCTTGTATTTCTGCTCTCTTATCACTAACTAGTCTTTCCACTCCTTCCCCAACATTTTTATTCTTATTGTCTGTTAATTTTTTACCTTCCATTTTAGGTAATATTTTTCCATTTCTTAATAACATAAAAAAATGAAAATTATAATTTTGTCACTTTTTCTATTAATTATCTATTAAGATTTTTCCGTACTCACTTTTCTTCTTTCTTGAATCAAAGTTACCTGTCCATTACACTATTTATTCTCCTGTGGTGTAATCCTCCTTCTGCCTATTCGAGCCCCACGTTGGGCGCCATTTTGGAGCAGGATTTACGTCGTATCGTATTGATGGAAGACGAATTATGCCCCTCATTGAGGTGACCATTTGGAACAGGGTGGGAATTGTTGGTTCTTGAAGTCCCAGCTTACCTCGGCGTGGCTTCAGTCGGTTGAGCAAGATATCTTCTTTTACAGGAGTGGTACGGCGGAAGGAAATTTTACGTAAAATGAGTAATCATTTTCCTCTGTATTAAATAATGTAGAAACTTTTATTTCCTTACTTCAATTAACACCAGTTCGAACAAAATGTATGATACAACATTTATAACACTATTCTTACACAAGATTCACTTGATGTGACGCGTTTATCTGGATGCGTGCAAGAATCAAAAGTTTTATACGGTTGTTCACTACCGTGTATAATAATTAAATTGTGTGTCTTCTAGCGATGATATTTAATGTAAAGATTATCTAGTTATACTCGATGATTGTTACGAGAATAGACTTATATTCTCCCGCACACAACGGCGTTTAAGAAGAGAATTTTACATCCGTTCACAGCGACTGTTAGGAGAAGAATCCCCAGTTCCTCTTCTTTTACACATTAGCATTCCGCTAATAACTCGACCCCCCTAGAGGAATCTTGAATATCCTCCATGGCAACGTAAAATCTTTTATATCTGATTGGTCCACGTTTTACGATATACGCATCACACCAATCACAAATAAGTTTGTTATTCAACACTTTTGTGACGTCATTTCCACTTACATAGCTTCTCTGTGCATGACTCACTCTACTTAACCTCACATAATACAATATTTGAAACTCTTTGGGGACAACATAAAATAACTGTTTCAATTCTAAGAATTTGTATTACTTTTCTACTTTTCAGAACTTTGTATACGTTCATTTCTGAAGCACCTGAACCTTGAACTGAAGGACGATTTACGATTTAATTCATGTGTTTCTAATTACTTTAGCTACACTGACTTACAGCTGACTGTCTTTTCCTAAACGCAGAAGTTAACTAACGACCTCTTCATCGGAAAAACTTTTAACTTGACTTATATTATGTACTGAGTTTCACATATGAAAATATGGATAAGCTTCATTTAATAGGATGTGAACCCTTCTTTCGGGTGTCACCCAGAAGTGTTTTATATGAGATAAACTAACCGGGTAAAATGGCTCCACGTCCATTCGGGACGTCCGTGATTCGATACCTTTTGGTCATCATATTAATTTCCAGACGAATGCTGGAGTGGTGTTTTCTACCACGGTCCTCCTCTCATTTTGTCATACTTTGTCTTTCTCATTCATGTCACAGACGACTTCGGGTGTGTCAATAAATGTTGGGTAGACGGAGTAGAGGCTTGCAATTTGAAACCTGCTCTTGTTTCCGACAGAGGGTGGTCATTAAGAGCAGTTCAATAAAGAATTATCACTTTTTTCACAACGTCCCTTTACTCATCCTCATACATTTTATAGTCCTTCTCAAAATAGTCTCCCCTGAATGCGATGCACTTGTCCCAGTGTTCCTGCCAGTCTTCAAAGACATGCTGGAAACCATTTATGAGAGATCCTTCAAAATCGCCTCCGCAACCTTCACCACTGCTTCTGATAATGGATAATGCCTTCGACAAAGGTCTAAATCCGGACTATAGGGAGGGTGAGGGATGTAGTTCACGTTTATTTTTGCAAGATATTCAGCAACAACATTGGCAACATGCGGCAGTGCATTGTGGTGCAGCATCCAGCCTGCTTCAAGGAAATGTGGTCTTTTACGCCTGATATGAACCTGCAATGTTTTTAGGGCATCCCTGTAGTATTGTCTAGATACTGATGTGTGTACAGGTACAACATGCTGATAAACCATTCCATAAATACCAAAGAATGAGATAACCATGACTTTCCCAGCAGAAGCAACCACTTTTGCTTTTGAGGGGTTGGTGATGAAGGAGATTTCCACACTGAGCTTTGCTGTTTGATCTCAAGATCAAAATGATGTAGCCGTTTCATCAGCAGTGATTACGTGTGAAAGAAACTCCGGATCTTCCTCTAATATGAACTTCAACTGAATGTAGACCTGCATGCGAATGTCCTTTTGTTCGGGAATCAACAGTCTTGGAACCCATCGCGCACAAACACGTCTCATGTGTAATGTTTCTGTCACCAACGTGTGGGTGCCACCCAATGAAATGTTCAGTATTTCAGAAAGTGATCTTAAGGTAATTGGTCGATCTTCTCTCACAATGGCAGCAGCAGTGTTGATATTTTCTTCCGTAAGAGCAGTAACTGGAGCACCAGTTCCACCTTCCTTTGAAATTGATAGTCTCCCCTCTTCTTCTTCTTCTTCTTCTTCTTCTTCTTCTTCTTCTTCTTCTTCTTCTTCTTCTTCTTCTTCTTCTTCTTCTTCTTCTTCTTCTTCTTCTTCTTCTTCTTCTTCTTCTTCTTCTTCTTCTTCTTCTTCTTCTTCTTCTTCTTCTTCTTCTTCTTCTTCTTCTTCTTCTTCTTCTTCTTCTTCTTCTTCTTCTTCTTCTTCTTCTTCTTCTTCTTCTTCTTCTTCTTCTTCTTCTTCTTCTTCTTCTTCTTCTTCTTCTTCTTCTTCTTCTTCTTCTTCTTCTTCTTCTTCTTCTTCTTCTTCTTCTTCTTCTTCTTCTTCTTCTTCACTTCATGGCATAGGAAATCAAGTGCCTGTTCCGCCTTCGAAGTCATCCAGCCATCGTTTTCTGGGTCTGCCCACCGATCTCCTACCTTTAGGATGATACTGTAATATTTGTTTTGTAAGTCTATTATCTGGCATTCTTTCAACATGTTCCTTCCATTTTTGTTTGAGATCTTTTGGCCTATCATTCATACTAAAAATGTCCAGCTCTTCTCTTATATTTTCATTTCTTATTAAGTCCCTCTTCGTGCATCCTTTCACACTTCTCAAGAATTTCATTTCTGAAGCCGGTATTTTACTCTTATAATCTCTTATAGTCTCCCCTCTTTAGACAATTTAAAACACCTTCGAGCTGTGCTGTAGGGACGAGCAGACTCTCCATAGGCCTCCTGTGACATTGTATAGGCCTCAACTGAAGATTTGTTGAGAAGAAAGCAGAATTTCAAAGCCGCATGTTACCTTCGTTGCAGCGGTAGGTGATACTGAACATGTCTGAACTTGCCTGCCTCTGACAGGCGAGAACCAGGACTACCAACAATGAAACTACTACGGCGTGTTTGTTTCACAATAGGCTAACAGAATATAATAAGATTGAATTTTAGTTCGAAAAATTATGAGCGTAAAAAAAATTATGATCATTCTTTATGAACAGTCCTAGTAACTTCAACTGATAAGTCGATCTTTCCCCGGTTTCTCTGAGCCAATCTCCGGTGGTTTGAGTGGGTTTCAGCCGTGTGGTCAAGCTAGAAACTGTTAAGAAGCTCTTCAGGTTTGTATATGTTTTAGGAAACGTTTGAAGGAATATCAGAATGTTTGTTTCCCCTTGCATCCACACAAATCCTCCTCTATTACCACAGTTCAGCGATACATTTTCGTACATTTTATCTGTAGAAACGTGAAAAGTCTCGTGAGGAACCGAACCCAAGGTCCGTTATATGTATTTGTAGCGTGACCGTTAAAGTGACCCATATTTCACCACGTCATGCAAGTATTAGTCGATAACCCCAAGATAAGACTTGAACGTCTGGAGTTCCTGTCGCAGCATACACCGCCTCGTAAACTTTATGATACCGGAATTATCGGCGAACGAAAAACTGTTCTCGGAAGATGCGCAGTTTACTCGTAAATTCTATCAGATTGGTTTTTACGTCTACCAGAAACCTTCATTATGATTTAGTGTGCTGGAAAAGTGCTGCCGTCAGGGAAACTGCCTGGCTTTTGTTTTAACTTAAAAATGTAAGAGGTTTGTTTATTTTTTATTTGGTCCCGTAATAAGAAACCATTTATTATTATCTACTCGTATTGGAAAATGTATATTCTCTATGCTATATTCTCTATGCTATATTCTCTATGCTACATATAGTTGTAGGAAGTGTCGTATTCTAGTGACCAGCACATAGGGTTCGGAATTTTAGGTGCCAAAACCTTGAGCATATTTATTTTTATGTAATAAAATGATAAACAAACATGTGCTAAAAGGTAAAGAATATGTGCAAAACAAACAAAATATGAAACGGTAGAGCCAGACTGAAAACTTCAATGCCATAGCCGGGATTTGAACCACGGATCTTCTGGTCTCCGTCCAGCTGCTTTAAACCATTGAGCTACTATGGCCAACGTGCCAACGACACGGCCCTTTCATAGTGCGTCCTACACACGGCTAGTGGGAAAGAACAATTAATTTCCATTAATTGTTCCTAACAGTGGTCCGAACTATAAAGCCCGGGCCTTAAAGTACTTACAGCATAGAAAGTCGCCATTAAGGTAGTTGTCTCATGTGTTTATAAGAACTCCTAGTGGTTTACAGGGAAAAACAAGAGTCAGTTGGAGAATTTAATGTCATGTTGGCACGTTGGCCATAGTAGCTCAAATGGTTTACAGCGGCTGGACGGATACCAGAAGATCCGTGGTTCAAATCCCGACTATGGCATTGAATTTTTCATTCTTGCTCTATCCTTTCATAGTACGTCCTTCACACGGTTACTGTGAAAGAACAATTAATTTCCAAATAAAATATGTTCTTAAAGATTTGAATGGCTGCTGTAGAGTTACAGTACGCGACAACAAACTTCCTCAAATTTTTCATTCGGAAAGATTGATGACTGTCACGAAGAAGCATGTTGAGTTTCGAAAATGATCGCCCAACTTCACAAGATGTAAGCCTATGTCATTCACACTCAAATCAATAATTTCTTAACGTTACCATCCAACACATTTGAAATTTTACACATTATGTTAAATCCACTATTATTTTCCTACACTTCCTTGCATTTTCTTTTTAATTTTCGTGCTGCAGGACCAAAGAGATCATTCAGTTTTTTCCTCATTCTGGACTACTTGAACTGCTTCTCTCAAAGCATTGGATTGGGATTAGGACTTCATTACGTAGGGGATTCGGCACGTAGGCCACCATGCTGGGCCCATTGTTCCTGGGAGGAAGGATGAGGCGAAGGAGCCAGAGGGCGGCCGACCTAAGGAGCCACGACAGTAAGAGGCAGGGCCGTACGGTTTACTTGGATAGAGACTTCTCCCGACAGGCCATGACAACGAACTCGCCCCCCAATAGCTGGACAGCAGCGAGCCCAGCAGCCGAGCACCAAAGGTCCCTGGCTGGCGGTTCTTGTTGATGAGTCCAGAGGTTTTACTCCCATTAGTCCTGAAACCATAGGACAAAGACCCGGGCCTCTTTCAACCAGGGAGTATCCGAGCTGTCCCAAAGGGCGCCCGGCATCCTCCGCGGGGCTTTCCAAAGGACAAGGCCTAGGTTACTAACAGCCCCCCTCCATCTGGTCCGAGTACACAAGACGGGATGGAAGTGGATACGCCACTTACGGGCGCCAACACCAAAAGATGAAGGCTACCGATATGACCTCGGTGGGGCCACCTGGCGATCTAGCATGCCTTCTACTAGCTTAGCAGGCTAGTACCTGGGAATATTAATGGCTTCCCTCAACCCCGTCCGGAGACGTACCCGATCACCCACGGGTATCGGGAACCACTGTTCCATCGAGATCAACCCCAATCCGAACAACTCCCAGAGGAAGGGGCTCGAATGTTCGGCTCCAGGTTCCTCTAGTAACGTCAGAGGTACCACGAGTGCTAAGGGTCCAAAGCTGAAGGGCAGGGATCCCCTCCCCTACGAGACCTGGCTGGCGGTCGCGAAATGGTCCTAGCAAAGGAGCGGAGGCCGGCAACCGACCTACCGGAGGAGGAAGTAGTTTTCCTCAGAGCATATCATCGCACCATTCACCACCGAGACTCCCGCCTACACTGCTACCCTGAAAAAGACCACCCGGTGTAAGACTATATGAAATGACAATGGAGATGAAGTGGAGGGACAGGAAATTCGGGGGATGCAATTAACCTACCCAGCATTCACCTAGCGATCAGGGAAATCCCCGAAGAAACCATGGGTCAGGTAGGTCGGCCACGAGAATCGAACCCGGGCCTCCCGAATGCGGGCCAAAGACGAAATCGTCTGAGCCATCCTTCTCGGTCCCTCAAAGCATTCCCACCTATTCAAGTTTCTTTATGGAATCACAGAGGAAACAGATTTGCGGAAATGTAAGCTAAGACATTTCATAACAGAATGTTATTAAAAGTTCTTGAAGAATTTTAATTCAACTGTCATGTTTCCTAATAAGTTCAGTGTATATCGA